>JAFMSR010000008.1:49707606-49735755 GCA_022818135.1 Saxidomus purpurata | reverse complement strand
ATTTTGTTTTTCGGAAAAGTCGGACATAATTTCATACAGAAAAGGGAAACTTCATAAGAATATTTATATATTTTGTTTATTATAATATGCAAAATATTCACACAAACAACACAGAAATGGACAAGTTAATGTACAATAACGGATATAGACAAGTACATGCACTTAATGTTCAAGTAGCGGAAATAAGCCGTTTCCACCATCTTTATTCTATTTTGATTCTTTGACTGTAATTACAAACTTTAAGCTTTTTACCATTTCATTTTCTTGATAAATGATAATATAAAAGCGAACAATATTCAATTGGATCCAAAAGCTTACACAGGAATATTTAAAAACATCTTAATTTTTACTTAAATATTATCTAAGCGAATATTAATGACCGTTAAAACTCTAAAATAACATAATAAATCCAGCTTAATAACACAAAATGCTTTAATTCTTAAATAGTTCACAGACATAAACGGACCTATTGTATGTCTCCTGACAGAAATGTCACATATGGATGGCAATTTACATTTTTATTGATAAAAGTATGTACCAAATGTGTGACATTTAAGTTACAACATAAATTCATGTTTTCAGTATAAATTAGACTTCATGTATTTAGGTTTAAATGTCAAAGAAGCAAGAGAAAAGTTACATCTTCGTGATTAAATTATGCTTTGCCTAGCAAATGTAACAACTTTCACTCTTATTCCTGTTTTTGTGGCGATTCAACACCAATATTATCAAATAGAGTTGTTGATAACTTTGTGATAAATGTGAAATATACCAGTTTTTAGCAATATGTTTATATGTGTGTAAAGTATGTTAAACATCTAGAATATAGGCGATTACACAGAGGATATGGATTTTTTATTTCTTGACAGGCTAGTAGCCATTAATCGATTGTCTCTGTTGTAAATGGCCTGCTAATAACCCTTCGCTTACAGGACAAATGCTCACCTGTGCTTGCTGTCCACTAGCACATTTTCTCCCAAATTCTGATTTAATCTGCATTAGAAAAACGAACTTAATCCTTGTTTTTCTTATCAAATATGCACGGACCTATATACACATGGATTGGCAACTTCCGAAAATCGATAATGCGATATCGGAGTAGATGTTACCCATCATGCTTTGCGCGCGCTCGGTGTTTTTCGGAAATTTTCGGATTTGTGATATTCGGCAGTTGCCGCCAGACTCGACAAAATTTTCAACAAACAAAATCGTTAACAGTTACGCGTTACGAAAAAAGATTAGCTTGGAATAAGACAAAAGTTGCATAAACAAAGAAAAATACAAACTATTGGGCCATACATATTGAAGTAGACACGATTAAATTTGATTTATTGTTTACATTTTCCCCCGATACGTTCCAAGATGGAGGGCGGCGGGAAGCTTCATTCTACATCGCGCTGACAAAATGTTCAACATACAAAATCGATAAAAGTTACGGATTACGAAACAAAGATATAGGTTGGAATGAGACTAAAGTTACATAAAGAAAAAAACTATTGAGCCATAAATATTGAAGAAGACACGATTCAATTTGATTATTTTTCAAGATGGAGGACAGTTGGACGCTGGGAGTTTTCGATTTCGGCAAACCTCTGATATTGTCCATCGATGCTAAAATCTCGCATAAAATCTCGCCCTCCGCGACAAAAAGGTTGAACTTGTATAGAAAGATACGAGAGTTGCCAATACATGTGTATATAGGTCCGTGAAATATGTTACTCGAAATATTGACCGTTGATTACTGGTCGATAAAGTATAATTACTATACACTCATAACTAACATTAGTTTAGATGTAACAACATGTTATGTTGATAGGTATGAACTATTTACCTACTATAAAATTAATATAAAACATTTATGAAGACTGAAAACGCAAGGGCATTTTATTGACCTTTTTCATGCGGTCTTATCCAATTAAAAGCGCTTTACAGAGTACATTTTCCAATTAAAACATATTAAACATTCTACTTTTTATTTCATTGGCGGTTGAAATGTTATCAACTTCCGGTCAGAAAGCGAGCTTAATACTGTACCGACCCCGTACTTATACAACTTTTATTATGCTCAACTGAATTTAACTTATAGCACTGTGAGTTATTAAAAAGAAGGAACTATAGTTTAAAAGACATTTGAAGTATTTACGGACAACATGTTTGGCACTCTTTCACAAACGAATTTCAGAAATGTTACAATAGTCTGTTGCATTGAACTCAGTTGAGGGCGAAATATGTTGTGTATGCACAGTGCTTGTTCGTTCGTATATTGCAAACTTTGCCCTGCAACTTTTCTAATCGTTCTCATTATTAGGTCGTAATGTTGGAACGACATATGAACACATTTTTTCTTATACATTTGTTTCTTGTGACAGAAACATGTGTATATCCTTGTCTGATGTTAGGGGATATGTAACATGAAATTTACATGTATGAATTGAGCTTATTTACCCGAAAGCAGAATGCTAATGCTTTGGGTTGTCGTCCTTTCCTTTGTCTTTTCATCGGACCAAAGCAGTGTAAAATTAGAGGGTTATGTCATTGAAACTTGGTAGAAAACTTTGTGGACATAAAGAATGAAAGAAATCGGATATAACAATATAACATAGCTAGTGACATTAGTCTTTCATTATAGGTTTGTAACGGTGCAGTTTTGTATGAAAACCTTTCGGACTATAATTTGAATAGTTAATCCTCATAAAATTCTTCACGCTTCAGTTTTAAATATAGCGTTACTGGTTATTGCAGAAACACAGCAATTATAGATAGCCCCCTTAGGAAGAATCTACAATGAAAAGTGTGAAATATAATTAAAGTAACTCGAAGGTTGAATTTAAACAAAAACATATATCTTCTCCCATTCAACTACTTCATGTTATCGGAAGTTGGAAAAGTAACATTTCAGGGACCTTTTGGAGATAAGCGCGGCGCAAAGTTTGTGATTTACATACAGACGAAAAAAATAGACAAAACCAAAACACTATGTGCACAACCTCACATACTGATAAATATTCCTGTAATCTTTCATGACTTTAACTCAAATAGTTTGGAGATACGCGCGACACAAAATTTGTGACAGACAGACAAACAACAAAAATAAAACTCAACGTGTACAACTTCATAATGCTAATTAATATTCCTGTACATTTACATGGCTCTAGCTCAAATCCGTTCTGGGATTTAAGTGACACAAATTTTCTCTAAGTTAATGTTGATCCCCTGCACAAAACCCCAGGTGCACAACTTCACATGCTGATTAAAATTCCTATTTTGTTTCATGGCTTTTTCTAAAATACTTTTTGAGTGACACAAGTTGCGACACCAGTTGAAAATCATAAATTTACACTAAGATGATGGCCAACAGTAGATGAGTCCGCATGAAAACCCCCTGATGCACAGCTTCACATGCTGATAAAGTCTTATGTCTATAGCTCAAATAATGTTTCAGTTGAAAACGTCCGATTTTTTAAAAATTGTTTATAGCTTTGCGTTTACGTAGAGACTTAGATTGGAATTTAACTATCTTAACAGTAATCAGAGAATTACTTATTGTATTCATTAAGACTAGCATTGTTTGGCCTATCTTTAGAAAAGATACAAAATATTCTAGCCAAATTTGGCACGAGTCTCTTTGTTTTTTATTTGCAGTTGATATATAGTAGTTGATAATGTGAAAGTGTTTTATCAGTACAATGCTGGAAATGAGTATAATGTGCAATTCTTGCATGCTCGTGTATTTGTATTAACTGAGCGTTACTTATATGTCCACTGAGCAGAATGTACATTTGTATTGTCTATGTATGTATTATAAACACAAACTAACACAACGAACACAATGCACAGTGGCAACAATTCCAAATTTTAACCACTTCAGATAAGGACAGAACTGGTATAAGTAGCGTTGTCGCCATTAAAAGTAATCTATTATAATTCTCTGACATACGTCTGATTTCAGGGAGTGAAAGATGAGCAGCGGGAAGATATATCAAGTCAACCTCCAAGAATTAATTGAGAATTATACGTGGCGCTGTTTTAAAAGAGACCAAGGAATTATCAAAAGACGTTTCCTCAGACGTAATAAATACCTGTTTGACATAAGGTGGGGATACATCGATTTTAAACATGTTACAAATCCAGATGAAAAGAAAGCAAATGAAAACCAAACGGCTGCAGGTCAGAGTACTTCAGATGACGTGTCTGACGATCTGCAGGAGTCAGCTATGGAAGCAGCAATGAGAGGTGTGACACCGCAAGTTGCCGAAGCAAAGAAAACGGACGTTGAACTTTATGTTTCTGACTACGAAAACAAAACAAGTGAACTACAGAAGTATACATTTTCTGCTACACGCCAAACAACAGCAACGACAAAGGTAGAAATGCAAGAAAATTATACACTTGGAGCCACAACTAATCTTGAGGTAAATTTTGCAGAAATAGTAAAAGTTGGAGCTGAATTAAGTGCGTCATTTTCGGTAACAGAAACGAAAGCCGAAGAATTTTCAAAAACTCTTACTTGGGATATCAACACCGAAATTTCAGTTCCTAGTTGGAATAAAGCGAAGGCGTCTTTCTATGTTTATGAAGTGCCATCAAAATCCAACTTTGTCGTGAAAACGACAATAAGGCTGCCTTCAGGACAACTTCCGGTGACAGTCAGAAAGGTCAAGGACGGAAAGGAAGTTCACACGGAGTGGCTCTATGACCTTGGCATTCTTTTTAATAAAGACTATAAGAGCAGAAGTAGCGTCGAGATTGTTCCTCAGAAAGTTGTTATGGAAAATGGTGACGAAGTCATGGAGAATCAGATTGTATTAACAACACGTGGTGTGTGTAGGAATTTGTCATTCAAGAACCAACACGTGAAGGTGGAGTGCCATAAGTTGCCTGGTTCCCCCCATGTTGATTAAGGTAACGACTACGAGAGCAACCAGACTACAGAGGATAAAGATGGGGGCGATACAGATTGAAATAAAAACTGCTATCACCAGATAAGATTTGTTATAGAGTTAAGCTCTATGATATTGTTGACAGATAGACACTTTCCTGATTGATGTACATGTACAAGACAGCTTTAGTCTTCCCTGGAAAGGCACATATTACATTGCTCACACGGTATTGATATTATAAAAAAAATTAATATTGTGATAAGAGTTTTTTTGGGTGCGCACCATAAACCGGTTTAAGCTCCCCAGTGGTGTTTTTGCCACTGACCGTTCCAAGGCGGTGCCCCACTGTGTTCCGTTAATTGTTCGTTTTGTCCTCGTGTGTTTGCTTTGTGTGCTTGTGTGTGTTGGTAGTGTATGTTTGTGTGTGTACATGATTGTGTGTGTGTGTGTGCGTGCGTGTGTGCGTGCGTGCGTGCGTGCGTGCGTGCGTGCGTGTGTGTGTGTTGGTGGTGTGCACTTCTGGGTGCTGTGGGGCTCGTTTTGGGGAGGCTGCGTTTTTGGTACGTGGCATTCCCTGTTTGATATTATTTTTGTTTTTATATACGGTTAAACATTTACGCGTATATACAGAATATATTTTTGTGAGATGCTGAAACATGCTGTAGCTGTTTTATTCGTTTGCTAATACAGGCAAGCAAAATAAAAATACTTAGATTCTAATGCTTATTTGTGAAGCCGAATTAGTAAACATTGTGTTGTAAGCAATCTCAGCAATGCTTTTGTAATGCATTCAATCTAGCGACTGCATCCTAAAAATACAAGTATAATTACATTGCATAGCGTTTCGGGAAATGATCCTTCTAACGTATACAAGATATACAAGACTTTCGTGCACTTTAGACTTTTAGCATTTCTACCGGGAAATCTATCCAAGGTACTTTGTGACGTCAATTAATTTTTGTGTATTTGTTTCCCTAGATTTTAGATCACTTTCTTCATTTAGACACAATCCTGTAAAAAACGCTTATTGCTTTTCTGGAAAGACAGAGCACCGGCAATACGGGATTCTTTTTTCAAAATTCCATTACCACGAAACGTATTCAGAAAGTAACTTTACTTTGAATAAAACTAATGTAGAAGCGTCAATATGATTTCCCAGAGAGCACGCACGAACATGCGCTTGAATGTCCTGAACTTATCATCTGCTTACCCGCACGCGGGTGGGTCTGTAACACGAACTTGCAGGGTTTTAGACAGTTGCTTTTTTCGACGGATTGAAATTCGACGTGTATATTGGTGCATAGGAGAGGAATTTGACTTTATTATGTATAATTGTCTAGTCATAAGGGCATTAAATGTGTAAATGTGTCCCCTGCGTCAAAAATCGTACAAGTTAAATACACTGTATTAGGAAAAAGGGAGACCAATATTTGGTTTCTCGAATATTTATGCATTATGAGTTATTGTCCCATAGTAGATAAATCGGTCACATAGTCGCATAATTTTGTCCCAGTAACATGCTGCATTTATGAACTAAGATCTCTCAACGTGTCACAAATTCGATGTCATTGGCAAGTCCTCTCTTAGACAAAAAGAAATGATATAAAGTGCACATGGTCTCGCCAAACTGATCTATTCATAGCCAAAGAAGTACGTTACGTGCCAAATTAATGTAGTACAATAGTACATGTATTTGGAAGGTGGAAGTCAATGTATAAAGTCCACAGAAATGAATAAGGAACCGCGGCAAGATTAAAAACCCAGAATAAAACACAATTTTGAATTGCATCTTGAACCAGATTTGAAATCCCGTTTCTGACAAACGATGTACGAGTATATATCGCTCAATGCATTATTTGAGCCAAAACAGTTGAACAATGGCCGACAGATTCTCGTATAAAATTTTACTAAACAAATGAACACCTACTTCCATCAAAACCCAAGTTTACTTTAAGACATCTGAAAAAGGAAATCCAAGAATTTCATTCTAAGTATGTCTTAGTTCCAGCAGACAAGGCGGCCAACAATATTATCATCATTTGACGCCTACATTATATTAATGTTTTACAAAACGAACTAAATAGCACTAAAGCTTATATATTGAGTCCTTCCGTTGAACAAAATGTGGTCACTGATCACATCAGTGAAGTTTCTAATTTGAAAGTTCGTATAGATGATCAACATATTAAACTTCCTACTATGTACTGGATTCCTAAATTACATAAACAACCATATAAAGCTCGTTTCATCGCTAATTCAAGCTCTTGTACCACTACAAATATTTCAAAACTATTAACATCTTGCCTAACTGCTATAAAAGCCCACGTGAAAAGATATTGTGATAAAGTATACGAAAACTCTGGTAAACATTTATTTTGGTCGATCAAAAATTCTGGCGAAATCCTGGATAAGTTTAAAGTTAATAATTACAAAGTAACTTCAGTCAGTACATACGATTTTTCTACTCTGTATACCACTTTACCACATAATGTGATAAATGACAAGCTAACTGCCCTAATTCAAAAGACTTTTGCCAGGGAGAATGCTACATTTCTCGCCTGCAATTTCGATAAAGCTTTTTTTACTAGCTGTATTGTTAAACATTATACTATGTGGACCTGTGACGAAGTTTGTAAAGCCCTTACCTTTTTATTGAACAACATTTATATAAGGTTTGGGAATGCAGTTTTCAGACAAGTAATCGGTATTCCCATGGGAACAAATTGTGCACCCCTTGTCGCAGATTTGTTTTTATATTGTTATGAAAGAGACTTTATGTTGAGTCTTTCTCCAGATACTCAGGCAGACATTATCACTGCTTTTTTTTTAATACATCACGCTATCTGGATGATATTCTTAATATGAATAACCCGTTTTTTGGTCAATTGATGGACACTATTTATCCCCGGGAACTCCAGTAAATTAAAACTAACAATTTGGATACTGGTGCTTCATTTTTAGATTTACATCTCTCTATTTATAACAATATTATACATACCAAAATTTATGACAAGAGGGATGATTTTAATTTTAGTATTGTAAATTTCCCCCATTTGGATGGGGATGTACCTCATGCTACATCTTATGGGGTATACATTTCTCAGTTAATTCGGTTTGCCAGAGCGTGTAGTCATGTTGAGGATTTCAATGAACGTAATCAATATATTACAAATAAACTTCTTCAACAGGGCTACCGTTATTACAAATTGCGTAAATATTCTCGTAAACACTTATCGATATATTGTTAAAAAAGTATCGTCGTTGTATACTAGTAGTCGAACTGTCGTAACTCTGTTTAACCTTTCTTTTGAAGAGGAACGAAAAAAGGTATTTCACTGATTACATTAAACGGCAGGAAACAATCAATACAAATTTACATTTCAGAAATTGTGTATGTGTTTTAGTTTTATGGAAGATTAAAATTATCTTATCAATTTGACGATCTGGGCTAACTGTCATGTGTGTTGCGAGTAATTTTCTAAAATATAATTGAAATTGTAGTCCACAAAACAAAATAATTATATGTTTTCAAAATTATAGATTGGATCAAATCAGAAATATTTATAAAATTACTGGAACAGAGCTGAGATATTTGACAAAAATTGCATCTACACCTTTGAAATCTATTGACGTAAAATGTCATCTTTGTCAAAAATGTCCAAAACTAGAGTTACGACATTTCGGCTTTGCAGTATAAGTACCCATTTTGTACACGATTAATTTCGAAAGTTTGCATATTTTGCTCCATTCATTAAACATTCTACTTTTCATTTCATTGGCGGTTGAAATGTTATCAACTTCTGGTCAAACGTGAGCTTTATATGGCTGCGCCGAAAGAAAAGCGTAACCAATCCATTCCCCATACCGTATTTAAGGAAAGATCAGACCACGCAGTTATACAACTTTTATTATGCTCAACTGAATTTTAACTTCTAGCGCTGTGAGTTATTAAAAAGAAAGAACTATAGTTTAAAAGACATTTGAAATATTTACAGACAGCATGTTTGGCACTCTTTTACAAACGAATTTCAGAAATGATACAATAGTCTATTGCATTGATCTCAGTTGAGGGAGAGATGTGTTGTGTATGCACAGTGCTTGTTCTTTTGTATATTGCAAACTTTGCAATGATTATAGTAACAGCCGACATTTTCATCACGTTTGATGCGGAAGTTTTTAGGTACCAACTCTTGGTTTAATATACACGACGGCAAAAAGTTCTAAAAAAAACGGAAACCTGCCATAATTCAGACATTACCCATCCGCCACCATCCCTGCCAGAATCGAAAAGAAGGCTAATTCTCTGCAAAAGTCTAATTCTATAATCATATGTAACATAAACTTTATGGACATTCATACAGTTGAGATTTAAAGTTTACTTTATATTCAGCTGCAAAGGACAAAAGGTTTCCTAAAGGAACAATCAGTTTCCACAATGTTAAAAATACCCCTTCCCCACGTAACACTGTACACTCATATTTTGATTGACTGTGTTCAACACTACTGTCACATTCAGAGCTATGATCCCTGTTGAGTGAGTGCTGCGTTTGGTTAATTGTTATTATTTTAGTCCGTGACGTCATTTTGAGAGATTTTAGCAAAGACGGCGTATCTTCACGTCATTACAAACTGAAATCTTCAAATAACACATGTAGCATTCAGAGTACTATAAGAAAAAAATGACTAAAAACCTGATGTCATTTTATTCTGCACGAAGGCCAATTTCTGGGTCGTCGGTCATATGATTTAAGGTATATATTTTAACAACTCAACTAAGATCTGTGACAACAATTTTATTGTAATTGTCCATCGGGTTAAAAAGTTCCCAATAAGGCGTTGATTTTTAAAATTCGCATTTGTTAAGCATATGTGATGTGACACGGTCATACTTCTATCTCTTTTATTTTGGTCCCCCCAATCCCAGGTAGCAGTAGTTAAAGATTAATACCAATGCCTGTATTATTTGTATGTATTTGTCATTTTCTGAACACAAGTGACACTTATATATATCTTCCATGTACTTATAATTATTAAAATACTCCCGTGTTGTGAAAATATAACCGGCCATTACATCAATATTTCATCCTAATTCAATAAGCCTTTGACTACAAATGTACGACACGGATCAAGTCAGCTTTTTCATATGGTTACCCTAAAAGTATTTTTCCAATTAATTTCAAGACTGTAAGTTAGAACAAATGTTGTAAATATATAAAGTAATTTATTTGTATGGGAACTATGAACGCGGAGTCTTATAGAACATGTGTAATTTAGAATGAAAACACTTGTACGCCTTTACACAAATGCTAAACTGTGTGGGTATTTAAAGTAAACATACCAGATGCATCAGAAGGAGTAGTCGCAGCAGTACCAACTGCAGCGGTAAGAAACACGTGATCAGAAACAGAAAGTGAATTTCAATCGCCTTGACAAATGATGTCATGATGGGATGCTAAGCCCCATTTATTGTATATGTGGTGTGACCATGCCTTTAAGACGCATAAAGCTACGTATGTTGTTTCTTATATGCGCGCGGATAGCGCATTTGCTACATCAGTGGAATTTCCGTGGTATGGTTCATTTGAAGTACAATGCCTCATGCACAGTTTTCATGCAACACAGTAGCAACGACACGATACCAGTAATAAACATTTATTACCATCAAGTTCTCCAACTTAACAGTACTTTAAGAATTTAAAATATTCCAGGGAATTCCAAAACAATTTGCAAACAAAATATTAAGATGAACGATAAAACTGAATATTAAAACCAATACATTAGCACACATTTTAATTTTGTATAAATTTTTGCTTTCTAACTTCCAAGAAAATGTCATGCTTTAAACAGATAGAACTTTGACGATACTTACCGTTAAAATCGTTCCCTGAAACCTTTGATGAATATTTAAAAGTGGGAACGGAGGTGCTGATTTATGTATTAAGTTTACATTTCACATACTGTATAGATTCTATGACTCTTGTTATTAAAATAATAAAAAGTATCAGAACATTTTTAGGTTGAAAGGGACATTGTTTTGTGTTAAATTGTCATGAGACAATAAGCGAAATATTGTACAAAAATAAAAAAGAGAGTGAAAGAAACCGAACACACAGGGATCGTAAGATATTTAGAAAGAAGTGATTATGAAAACGCGAATGTCAGGGTATGGTTGAACAATACATATGGCCCGACAAGCATGAAGTTAACAATCGTCTGCCAGGCATTTTGTTTTCTCTCACATATAGCCTCCTTTTTGGCATGAGTAATTTTTCAGTTACACAAACTTAAGTAACAACTAGTTTTTCTTTTGTTAAGTAAAATTAATAAGAAACCAAATACTGTACATAATGGTACAAAATTACAATGGCGACTTGATCAGGATCTTTAAAATATTAAACAATACATTTGTCAGCTTTTATAAAGCTCTTTTTATTTCAAATTATGTTCTGTAAGACTTTCAATAAGTCAACTGGTATGTTAAACTATACATTAATTACTTTGCCGTTTTTTTTATAAATAACTTTCGTTTGCTCAATTAGACTACTCTATTCTTTTACAAAACAAAACCCTCGCTTCATATACTTTAAAATTATACAAATAATTCTGTCGTCTGAAGACAGAGGAGTGTTTTAGTATGTTTATTGGTTTTGAATTGCCTGTGATTTGAAGTAACTTGTATTATTACGACATAGACAATTGTCAAGATACATGAATCGGGTCTTGAGCAAAGATACAGATATGCATTAGCCTTCCCGGTTTGTGATTAATCGTTAGGGTTCAATTATAATAAATATCATTATCTTATATACTCTTTAAACATACTACAATAGGTGGTGACTTGCCATTAACTTCACAGAATATGTGATTAGAAATTGACTTAAAACATTAACAGGTCAAATATCCACAAATTAACTACCTTAGCCCAAAGTACACAGGCTATGCTTTAGTGAATTAAAAGAACACTACCAGCTACGGGTGTAAATGCTTCATAAAATTATCAGGTCCAAAATTAAACCAGATTATTGAGGGAAAAAAATAGTGTGTGTAACCGATTTCAGTTATAGTAAATTTATACAGTTACAATTAATTTTCGAACCATTCTATATTAATTTAAGGACCTCAGCACCTAATATCATTGCATGGATATTTATTATCAACATGACCAACTATGCTCTTATTGCCAGCATAATTGTGTTAACAAAATTAGCGAATTGTACAAAAATAACTATAGTATTAGTAAGGTATCTACCAAAATAAAAGAAGTTGTGACATTTCTCTTTATACTATAACTGTAACAAGTTATGCTTTATACTACTTCAGTCATAATAATTAACTAAATTAGATGATGATTTTCATATTAATTTAAACAGTTGCACCCTGACTAACAAGTGATCTTTCAAATGGAACATACAATCATTCCTTAAAAGTATTTTATTGTTAAGATCTAACGAACTGGTAAGATTGACTCTATTGATATAGCTTATATGCCATACTTGTGCTATTTAGTGTACTTTTCTTAATTTGTTATAAAGGTCAAATTGAGTAGGATAACATGTAATTGATTTTGTATGGGTCAGTATAGTCATTAATATATAACATTTAATGAATGTAATAAGTAAGAATAAAGAAATTATCAGTATATCAAATAAATTTTGAATTCGATTTTATCAAACATTCAATAAAAGTATTTCATTTATAATCATTATGTGCACATTAACAAACTTAGTGACCCATACCAATCAGTTTAGTGTTTTATCTAGGAACATATGCGCTTTTCGTATGACTTTACTTATTTCTAGGATTATATCGCGCGCCGTAAAGCTCATCGTCTGCTTCATGCGTTGCAAATCGCCGCATAACGCCCACAATAAGCTATATGCAGCAGAATGACAATTTGTAAACAAACATTTTAAGAATAATATACACGTAAGTTATCAGTTTTATTAGCGTTTGTAAACAAGCCCTATAAAGGCTTATATGAATACAGCTCCTATGATATTTAGTAAAATGTTTTATATCAAATTTTAAAGATACAGAGATATGAAAAAGAAAGATGTAACAGACATGTAAGATAGAGTACTAATTTTTTCTGAAACCTGGCTAACTAATGACATTAAAAGTGAAACCCTAAAGATCCCAAATTTGCCCTTCCGATGTGACCGGGTTGGTATATAGCTATCAGTCGGTAAATAGCTATGCATAGCTAATGTTTATTGTACTGATATACCGACATGAAATAAAATTTGAATTGAATTGTATGAACGTTGTCCACACCAGACTCCGTTTAGATGTAGCTCTTTAAATCATGACCTATTTAGAAAGTCAGTTTTCGAATCACCACAATGCTCTTATGGCGAGATCGAGACAGTTAATCACTTTCTACTTTCGTGTCGCAATTTTACATCACAAAGACAAAGAGTTTTCATAGACCTGCCCTGTCCGGCTACTTGCCAAAATCTTTTGTATGGATAGGAAGAACTAAATTTTAACCAGAAGACTTTAGTCTTCTCACGAGTTCAGAAATACATCCTCGCTACGGAACGGTTCTCATCGCGGGCTGGAGCACCGGACTTGCAACTTTCAAATTAATAACTTTCACTAAACAGAAGTAGCAACATTATCATTATTCCTTAATAATTATTTCATTATTGTTTTTCCATTTTCATCATATTGTTGTGCTTCTACTTGGAGAATGTCTAATTTTGGACGAAGACTCTGGATGTTAACATGCATTATACTTAGACCGTTGTTAATCATTTTTCAAAGCTGTTGATTGTGAGTCACTAAGGGAAGTAGATGTATCGTTAGAAGAAATAGAAGCTGGGCCTGGATTCGGATGCACATCACCGGTTAAGAGAACAGATATTGCAATAACTAATAGGATAATTTTAACATCAGTTAGAATAGCCGTTGAGTGTTAGACGAAACAGGTGGTAATATATTTGGTGAAAGGCGTCCTCTTTACTTGCCGCTCTGACTCTGTTTTGTAAGCTATATTATACGTCCCGTTAGAGTCACAAGAAAAACAGAGACAGAACGGCGCCACGAGACCCAACACACGCTGAAACACAAACCGGACCTACAGATCACACTACTGCGAACAGATATAGTAACTTGCAGCATTATTATAAAAGAAAAATAAACGAGATGAAAAAGAGAGGGAAGTTAATAAGAAAAAAAGATAAACAAAGTAAAGAAGTGGAAAGTGATATGCAATACAAACGCAATATGTGACGGTTACAATAATTTCTGTCTTGAAAAAAATTACATGTTTTACACTGGTACAAAAAACACCGCCATCTTTTATTTTCACACCGGAAGTTTTAATAATCATTAACTATTGTTGTTGTTGTTGCTACTGCAGCAGCAGTAGTAATAATAATAGTTCAACAGTGTCGTCCTTTCCTTTGTCTTTTCATCGGACCAAAGCAATGTGAAATTACAGGATAACGTCATTTAAACTTGGTAGAAAACTTTGTTGACATAAAGAATGGAAGAAATCGGATATAACAATATAACATAACTAGTGACATTAGACTTTCATTATAGGTTTGTAACGATGCAGTATTGCATGAAAACCTTTCGGACTATAATTTGAATAGTCAAACCGCATAAAATTCTTCACGCTTCAGTTTTGAATATAGTGTTACTGGTTATTGCAGAAACACAGTAATTATAGATAGACCCTTTATGAGGAATCAACAATGAAAGTTGTGAAATATAATTAAAGTAACTCGAAGGTTGTTTTTAAACAAAAACATATATCTTCCCCCATTCAACCATTTCATGTTATCGGAAGTTGGAAAAGTAACATTTCAGGGACCTTTTGGAGATAAGCGCGGCGCAAACTTTGTGATTTACATACAGACGGAAAAACAGACAAAACCAAAACATCAGGTGCACAACTTCACACTCTGATAAATATTCCTGTAATCTTTCATGACTTTAACTCAAAAAGTTTGGAGATACGCGCGACGCAAACTTTGTGACGGACAGACACACAACAAAAATGACACTCAAGGTGTACAACTTCGTAATGCTTATAATCATTCCTGTACATTTGCATGGATCTAGCTCAAATACGTTTTGGGATGCAAGTGGCACAATTTTTCTCTAAGTCAATGTTGATGCCCTACACAAAACCCCAGGTGCACAACTTCACATGCTGATTAAAATTTCTATTTTGTTTCATGGCTGTTCCTAAAATACCTTTTGAGTGACACAAGTTGCGACACCAGTTGTAGATCACAAAGTTGCACTAAGTCAATGGCCGTAACTCCACCGACAGTAGATGAGTCCGCATGAAAACCCGCAGGTGCACAGCTTCACATGCTGATAAACGTTTCTGTTAAGTTTTATTTCTATAGCTCAAGCGACTTTTCAGTTATGCGCCATGCTTTGCGTTTAAGTAGAGACTTAGATTGGAGTTTAACTATCTTAACAGTAATCAGAGAATTATGTAATTGATAATGTGAAACTAAACATTTAAGAAAATGTTTTATCAGTACAATGCTGAAAATGAGTATAATGTGCAATTCTTACATGCTCGTGTATTTGTATCAACTGAGCGTTACTTATATGTCCACTGAGCAGAATGTACATTTGTATTGCACATGTTTGTATCATAAACACAAATTACAACTGAACATAATTATATCACTATAATAAGGTATTGATTATCATTCATTGATAATACATGTATTATCACTACATGGATATGAATATGTCATGTTGTAATATGAAGTACGCATTATTTAGGTCCATTCGGGTGTTAATTATAAAAGTGATTTGCTTATCATTGAACAATATGTTATATAATTGTTTGTTAAAAATAATTACAATGGTACACAGGGTACGGCATCAACACAAATTTGTTGAAATTCATATTCCTGATTGTCATTGGTCATTGTATAATTATATATTCTTTAAAAACCATAAATAAAAGAACATCAATATGAATAAGATTAGATTAAACAGAATAAAATATCAACCAAAAACTCAATCAACAGTGGCAACCATTCCAAATTTTAATCACTTCAGATAAGGACAGAACTGGGATAAGTAGTGTTGTCGCCATTTAAAGTGATCTATTATAATTCTCTGACATACGTCTGATTTCAGAGAGTGAAAGATGAGCGGCGGGAAGATATACCAAGTCAACCTCGAAGAATTAATTGAGGATTACACGTGGCGCTGTTTTAAAAGAGACCAAGGATTTATCAAAAGACCTTTCCTCAGACGTAGTAAATACCTGTTTGATATAAGGTGGGGATACATCGATTTTAAACATGTTACAAATCCAGATGAAAAGAAAGCAAATGAAAACCAAACAGCTGCAGGTCAGAGTAATTCAGATGACGTGTCTGACGATCAGCAGGAGTCAGCTGTGGACGCAGCAATGAGAGGTGTGACACCACAAGTTGCCGAAGCAAAGAAAACGGACGTTGAACTTTATGTTTCTGACTACGAAAACAAAACAAGTGAACTACAGAAGTATACATTTTCTGCTACACGCCAAACAACAGCAACGTCAAAGGTAGAAATGCAAGAAAATTATACTCTTGGAGCCAAAACTAATCTTGAGGTAAATTTTGCAGAACTAGTTAAGGTTGGAGCTGAATTGAGTGCTTCATTTTCGGTAACAGAAACGAAAGCCGAAGAATTTTCAAAAACTCTTTCTTGGGATATCAACACCGAAATTTCAGTTCCTAGTTGGAATAAAGCGAAGGCGTCTTTCTATGTTTATGAAGTGCCATCAAAATACAACTTTGTTGTGAAAACGACAATAAGGCTGCCTTCAGGACAACTTCCGGTGACAATCAGAAAGGTCAAGGACGGAAAGGAAGTTCACACGGAGTGGCTCTATGACCTTGGCGTTCTTTTTGATAAAGACTATAAGAGCAGAAGTAGTGTCGAGGTTGTTCCTCAGAAAGTTGTTATGGAAAATGGTGACGAAGTTATGGAGAATCAGATTGTATTAACAACACGTGGTGTGTGTAGG
The DNA here is from genome assembly GCA_022818135.1 of Saxidomus purpurata. Lineage (NCBI taxonomy): Eukaryota > Metazoa > Mollusca > Bivalvia > Venerida > Veneridae > Saxidomus > Saxidomus purpurata. The sequence goes on along the minus strand of JAFMSR010000008.1, from coordinate 49,718,874 downwards.
AATGTGTCATTCAAGAACCAACACGTAAAAGTAGAGTGCCATAAGTTGCCTGGTTCCCCTCATGTTGATTCAGGTAACGACCACGAGAACAACCAGAGTACAGAGGATAAAGACGGGGCAGATGGGGGCGATACAGATTGAAATAAAAACTGCTATATCCAGATTAGAATTGTTATAGAGTTAAGCTTTATGAAATTGTTCAAACTTTCCTTCATTGATTGATGTACATGTACCAGACAGCTTTAGTCGTCCTTGTAAAGGCACATATTGCATTGCTCACACAGTATTGTCATGATATCATTGTTTTCATATTGTGATAAGAGTTTTATATACTAGGTGAAACATTTATTTGTATATACAGAATATTTATTTTTGTGAGATGCTGAAACATGCTGTAGCTGTTTAATTCGTGAGCTAATACAGGCAAATGAAATAAAAAAAACTAACATAGATTCTAATGCTTATCTGTGAAACCGAATTAGTAAACATTGTGTTGTAAGCAATCTCAGCAATGCAATTGTAATGCATTCAATCTATCGACTGCCCCCGAAAAATACAAGTATAATTACATTGCATAGCGTTTCGGGAAATGATCCTTCTAACGTATACAAGATATACAAGTCTTTCGTGCACTTAATACTTTTAGCATTTCTACCGGGAAATCTATCCAAGGTACTTTGTGACGTCAAATAATTTTTGTGTATTTGTTTTCCTTGATTTTGATCACTGTTTTTTCATTTAGACCCGTAAAACGCCTATTGCTTTTCTGGAAAGACAGAAATAATAGCATCTGCCTAATTACGCCCACTTTTTTTCAGCAGCTGCCAAACCCACTAGATCTAGGATCGGCAAAATCTGTTTTCAAAATGCCATTGCCTTGAAACCGTTTTCAGCAAGTTACTTTACTTTGAATGAAACTAATGTAGAAGTATCGGTATGATTTCCAAGAGAGCACTCACGAAAATGCGCCTGAACGTCCTAAACTTATCATCGGCTTACCCGAACACGGGTGGGGCTGTAGCAGGGACTTGCAGAGTTTTAGACAGTTGCTCTCTCCGACGGATTGAAATTGGACGTGTGTAGTGGTGCCTTGGAGAGAAATTCGACTTTATTAAGTGTAATTGTCTAATCCTAGGGGCATTAGACATAACAAACACTTAGCCCGGAAATTAGGCTTAATGTTTTCACTGCATCGAGAATTAGACGTTGCAGTGTAAATGTGTCCCCTTCGTGAAACATCGTAAAAGTTAAATACACTGTATTAGTAAAAAGGGAGACCAATGTTGGGTTATTCTGATAGTACTTCCAGTCATTCTCGTAAACACATATTGATATATTGTTAATAGAAATATCGCCGTTGTTTAGTCGAATGTCGTCACTCTATTTGACCTTACTTTTGAAGAAGAACAAAAGTCTGATTTCTTTAATCTAGAAGAAGGTATTTCACTGATAAAGTTAAACGACAGAAAACAATCCATACAAATATACATTTCAGAACTTACATGTGTTTGAGTTCTATTTATGAATCAACATAATTATCTTATCAATTTGACGATTTGTGCTTACTGTCATTTATGTTGCGAGTAAATTTCTAAAAATAACTGAAATTTTAGTCCAAACTAAAACATTATTCGTTTTCAAAATTATAGATTGGATCAAATCAGGAATATTTAGAAAATTACTGGTACAGAGCAGAGATATTTTTGACAAAAGTTACATATACATGTACACGTTTGACGTAAAATATCATTTTTGCCAAAACTAGAGTTACGACATTTTAACTTTGCAGTATAAGTACCCATTTAGTACATGATTTATTTCAAAAGAGTTCATGTTTTGCTCCATTCTTTTGGAATAATAATAAAATAACAAAATACGTAATACGAATACAAAATGTTTTATTAGAAAGCGCACATGTACATTATGTTACATCAGATTAATTATAAGCCCCGATTATGTAAAAACATTTAAAAATAAGGTACGTAAAGAAAGACTTGGTTCATACAGTAGTCGGAACGAAGATTTGTCACACGGAGCGCACGATACACGCTCGTTACACGTACAGTAAATACACGGTACACGATTCAGAGCGATACACGTTATGAACGATATACGAAGCGCACGCTGCACGCTACACGATAGACGGAGTACACGTTATACGATTTCTTTGGACTTTTTACATTTTATTTAAATTTTGATTGTGTTTTTTTCCGACCAAATCTCTTTGTTTTGTTTCTCTGTAACAATTTGTTGTCCTTATACCGTTAATGAGACCAAAAGAATAAGACTAATTAATTATAGGCTTCGCATCTACACAATAGAAAAAAACCTCGGTTAGTTTCAAATGTCGACAGTTTACCAAGGTGCGAAATAATTTACAGGAAGTGTCAAATGTGAATTTGGATATTGATCCGGAGGTGCGAGACAGTGGGCCGAAGTTAATTGCTTTAAAGCACCACTCCACGAATGACACTGTCTTTTTGATAGTCAACATAATTATCTTTTCAATAAATCATTCATAGTTTTAAGTAAATTCGTGTGGCGATTATTTTTACAACGATAACGAGGATTACCCTAAACAAGATGTAATTTTAATGAGGTACTGTACAATTATTTTATTATTTTTTGCTCGAACTTTAACTGATTTTGTACAACTATCGTTGATTCGTCGATTCGTCATATTATTTTTATTTACCCAATAAATGTTCAAAACTTTACCTTCTAAAGTAGTTGATGTTCCCTGTCGTGTTATAATTCCTAATGACATTCGCACTTAAGATGAATTAAATGCCATGAAAACAACAGTTTAGATATTGAAGAAAAATTATGTCCTTTCGGTCGATAAAATATAATTTAATTTCGGATTTCAGGTGTAAACTGTCTTCCGCCTGTCCCCGGAAGTCATTATTGCCCGTATTGCATTGACGAATGAAATATAATACAATTTGAAGTCAGCACTTTATTGGATGTACACGCTTAGTAAAACAACTCTCGACTGAATAAAACATCGGAATCGAATACCGTATAGACCTATCGTGCATCGTGCACCGGGAATCGTATATTTTGTACCATATATCGTGTATAGTATATGGTGCACGTTACACGATGAATGATATGATATGATACACAATATACGATTTACAAAATACACGATGAGCGCACGCACGTTATACGCACGTTAAACGCACGATATACGCCAATTTTGACAACTGTTACGTTCCGACTACTGTAGTCTCTTGTCTGAATATATGGAAAGAAATATCTACAGGAAACAATACACTTTAAGCATTTTTAAAATATAGGCTCCTCGATACTGCCGGGTTATTGGTAAACACCATGACCTTTTTATACGGGATGTAATTATCCTTAGCCCACAAATAGGAAGCCAACAGTTACAAAAAGTATATAATATAATACGTATTTATGATTGATAATGCAGCTGTATAGCTTATCATATATAAACAAAGCCATCTGTTTAGTATATCTCCGAAGTTCGTCGGGTAAATAAAATTATAATAATAGACAATATCGTCATAATTATATGTAATAAAAAGTAATGCACAGAATACGGGATGATCTGAAATATTGTTAATTTCGTAACAATCAGGAAAAAACTCATGCAAACATTTCATGACAAAATCAATTTACTATACATGTTGTTACAATTTTACTTTCAATTCGAAACTTCTTTTTAAGAAATCAGCAGTCATGTGTCCTTCTCATTATTCGAAAGGGGAAAAAAGCAAAAACACATATATACGCTGCATGAAACTGTGCCTGCCTAAGCTTTTTGTCACGGTTTGCGGCTTCAAATGCACATGTAGGAGGGATACAAACTTTTCAAACGCCATTTTATTTAAAGTCCCATTAACACTTACACTACTAATATATATTTTATTAATAATTATTATTGTATACAATGTATATTCTATATACAATGTTAATGAATACATGTACAAATGTGTCATATTTCTGTCGCCTCTTCACGAAAATGCGTTGTCAGACAGCTTTTCAAAATTTTCTTGCAATATCTTTGAAAAAAAAACTGCGCTATATTTATAGCATGTACGTTCGATAAAAAAAAGCAATCTTAGGAATTTTTCGAACAAATAACGGTCGATTTTGCCAGTAAAATATTGTTTTTGGTTATATAACAACTACAAGAAGTTTACATCAAAAGTGCTAATGGGACTTTAACACGGATTATTGCAACACGGAGTATTGCACGGATACAATTTCTGAAAAGTAAAACATTTTGCAAAGAATGCCTTCAGCATTGTAAATACAATTCTCACAAAAATGTTTGCAATGAATATTGAAAAAATCCCGAATACAAGAAAATGTCGTCTTAGTATCAGAAATACCAAATGCTCAAGCCAACCTTTAATACATAATAAAAACATAGAATATCTTGGTACAATACCGGGCATACGATACACGAGGTAAAAAGTGTATGAATCAATATTAAACGCAAAGCAGCGATACATTTTCAGCACTGTTTATAATACTATATGTATATTTACATAATGTTATCGAATGTCAACACCATTTAATAGTTAGTGTATCTATAAAGTTAAAACGGATTGCATTTTTTACTAGAATGGAACTAGGTCTAGTAACGTCATAAAATGCTACTGTACTTTGTGTTTGAAATTTTGTTCTGTTAAAGCGCAGCGCAGTTTTCGTTGCACTTTAACTTATGTAAATCAATAAGTATATTTGGGGAACAATGCTGATTTACAAAAAATAATTTCAAACACTAAGTAGGTTGATATTCATTTTAATGCATTTACTACTATAAATTTGTCGCGCGGCACGCTTAGCTTCGCTTATGTTAACCAGCATTTTTCCACTATTTACTTACTCAGTATATTATTATTGATTTAACCAGGTTAAAATGCAGTTAATAATGCGCTGCGACTGGACACAAAATAATTTCAAGTACTAAGCATAATATAATCCGAAACATCCCCCAAAGCAGTTATAATATTTTTGCACACGTCTACAAACAAATTTCTGTTTACAAGAACATAAGATAAGAAAACCATCAAATCAACCTAAACTATGAATACATTTCCCATAAACCTGCTAGCCCACAGTGTTTTATAAAAAAAATCAAATTCTCAAAAAGCATGAAAAGATAAAATGTAAAATAAATGCTAGAATCAACAACACAAGTGAAGAAGGCAACATAGTAATAATATATTGAAAACGTTGGTAAGGTTGGTGTGACGGCACGGCTACAGTGTATGATTATATTGTGGTTTGCAACGCTTTATCATTTGCTATGTATAATTAAAAAAATAAGATGATACCCTACAAAATTTATACTGTAACCTTTTTAATTGACCATTTGTTGTAAAATGTGTCTCAGACAGTTCGAAAACCCTTATTTGTCACCAAAATCTTTAAAATATTTTTACTTAAATTGTGTTTTTGGTTCTATTAAACATTTCCTAAGAAAAGTATTAAACTAACACAACTTAATATTCTGACTTGTTTTGACGAAATTTGTCATGTCAATTATTGCACCTGTTCAATCTCAACATGTTGCGTTCTGTAGATAGTACACAGGAAACTGCACGTACATGTACAAGTATTTACAAAACTGTTTTCTGTTACAAGATCTCGTCACGTGATGTCAAATACACAATCAGTTAGTCATCAACTCCACAAAAATGTCACAGATTTTCATACACTTCTGTTGTCTTGACATGAGCTAGAATCAGATCAAAGCAGAATCGGTACTGTTCCTGAAAATTCATAATAATAATAAAGATAAAAATAACGATTTAAATGATTAGGTTAAGAAATAAATAAAGTAAGTTGGTCTTCCTAAATTTATTTTCTGTATGCTATTGGATTAGAAATATACAGAGGACGGCAATCGTCGGATAGTGTTAAGTAATCGACACTACTGCATAACAATTATTTTTGTGAGATTGGGTATTGAGGAGATGTGTATTTCTAGATGAGATATCTATCAAGCTGTCTTGTGAAATATCGGTATTTATTTGGTGCCGATCCGTGTCAAAATGGGGTTTCAGAGGCGATACGTGGAGCTTCACCTTAAAGTGATAATACCCTTCAATATGATAATCACATATTAATGAAATACATTCACTCAATGGTTTGTTATCATAAAAAACAATTATTTTGAAAGTTATCGCTTAATAACGTTATTGTATACAACAGTTTTATTCGTTTTGAAGATAGTTGAAAAATAACAAATAAATCTTTTTTGTCTGACCAACTCATTTTTCGACTTTGCGTTGATTTTGTACGATAATTCTTTGTTTGTATCTACTAATGAAAGTAATGGTTCAACATTATCTATTTGCATATAATTTTCTAAACATTTTTCATGTTTTAAGAACTTTTCTTGACCATAATATTTTAGGCATTTTTGAACAGTATCATAGCTTTAACCATCACAAATGCTATGCACGTATGTAGAGATATAAATTCAAACAAAATATTAAAGCAGGTTGTTAATATAAAAGCTGCGCTAAAAGGTCTGAAAAACATATTGCCTTACATATGTGCCTATGAGATATTTCTGTCTTTTCTTCATCATCTTTACTGACTCCAAAATATTGATGTGGCCACCTTCATATTTCATCCTCTGAAGCTCATTCAGAAACATACACACTATTCCCGACCTGCTACAACCGTTGCTGTAAAATGTTATACTCGCCTTAAAAATCCAAGAATATGAATTCACATACAATTAATCATTGCCAAAAAGTCCAGAACAAATCATTGACTTATTGATGAAATTGTCTCCCTTTGGAAAAGTGCTTTCAGTTATATCCGTTCCTCAGTCCGGCATGTTTTATGACTACCTGAATTGAAGTGATCATTTTATACATATGTAGTACATTAACAAAATTAAGCCTGAAACAAAGAAGAAAAAAGAAAAACGACCTTCTATCAACACCACCTGAGAAAAAAAGCAACAAAATATCCCACTCACATAATTTATTTTACTGAATTTGAAATCGTTGAAGCAATACAAGATAGTCTTTTGACAGTGTTAGGTATTCAATTCTTCATCTTTTTGTCTACGTTTGAATTATTGTGTTTACCTGCAATGGATCAGTACTGGCTGAGACTCTGACAAGTGTGGTTGCCATTTCTGGACAGAGTCAACCATTTCAAGCAGAGATCTCGTGTCACTTGGAACAGTGTATCCATCTTTCCATGTTGTGCATTGGAACTGTTTAACTGTTGTAAAATATTCTTCATCCTGTAAGACCAGTGTAGCATTTGTAATTTTTTTTTTCATATTCACCCTTTTAAAGAATTGGCAAACCATGCATGTCGATAACCAGTTTTAAACTAAACACAGGTATCTTAAGTCTACCTTTAGTATTTCATCTAACCCTTGAATTATGTTTCCGCTCTGATAATTTGTCTCCATTTAAAACCGTTAGGTATTTATATACAGTTCCCGTACGAGGAAACTTATAGATTGATAATATTCAAGTGTTACATTGAAACATTTGTAGCAATTGCATTCTTGACTATTTTTATTAATTTCATTATTTCACCTTTGCTTTTCGTTAATATATGTTGGAAAAACAGTTGTGACCTATAAAAAAAGTTCCATAGCTTACGGGCTTAATTACACATTGTTTTTCATGGACTCTGTTTTAAAAATTACTGCGCTGTTACCTGATAACGGAAGATAAAATCATATGCATATCACGGAAAATTACGGATATTCACTGAACGTACGGAGCTCGATATAAGAGTTTGTAGTTTGATTTTCATATTTCTGATGTTATTTCATTGACTACTTTCTTATGCACGAATGACTACATGTTTTTATATTTACCTAAAAATAAATTTCTTTACAAAATGGTATATAATTTACGTATATTTCCGAGAGGGAACTCATGTGAGCAAATTTACCCGCCATTTATCGAGGCTGACGCTGCTTGTCAAGTTGGAGCTGAGTAGGCCCAGTGAACGGTGTCACCGATTGCAAGGTAACCAAGAATCATTTTTGGTTTTCACTGTTATGCACATTGTGCAGGTCTGTATTCATATTTCATTGCTGGTATTGCTTTGTTTATTTCTGTTTCAAGGTCTTGTCCTTGGTACACAATAATTTTCGATCCATATCATCAGATCAAATCGCTTGAAAGTTGAACACAGCTCCGATCGAATTATTTTTATTGGTCTTTCAAACAATGTATACTGTCGACCATGTGATTATTTTTCATTTAACGTGCGTTTTATAATAAAACAAACTTCCACCGCCGTCCACATATTTGTAAATATTCCTTCATTCTGTGTCGTATATTAAGTTTCGTCTACTGAAAATTTCGACCCGCGCTTTAGGTAAGGTTCAACGCAATTCACGAAGGTCAAAAGTTTCTTTTAGGGGAGTTAATTTATAGCCCCGTGGCCTTCAGCACTCAGAGCGCTTTGATTTCAATGGGGATGCTATTGTATTTAACGGATTTGTTTTACTCCAATTATATTATTATTTCAAACAGATACATCCAAGTTTATGAAATTAAATACATGTATACAACATTACCTCTCTGTCAGATTCTTTGAAAGTAAAGCTTCTTTCAGTGTAACCTCCTCTTATCTTCTCTTCGATCTTGTTAACGCTGAATCTTTTGCCATTGTTCGCACTCGAACCCAACTGACAGCTTGCCTGCAAACAGAAATGAAAATTATTAAAGTACGTCCGCTATTCACTTTAGTGCATCGGTATTAATTTGCATATACTGCGACATTGCAACATGTAAAAGTCCAAGCTTAAATTTTTAAAAAGGTTACCTGATAGGAAGCAGCTGTTGTCTCCGTCAACATGATGATTGTTTTTATGTTGTTGTCGTCAACAAGGGACCAAAACTCCTCCATCGTAGTTTTGTCTGGGGACATCGTAATCAAAAAAGTATTCTTGCCTTTGTAATTCTGAAGCATAAAAACGCTCTGTGAATACGAACAACCATACAGTTAATTGCAATCTATATAAAACATAAATGATAAGTGTATAAGACTAAAAAGCAAAAACATATGTTAGCTCGTTTGATTGAAATATCATAAAGTTAACGACAACAATTACATAATTGTCTTTATTCCCGATGTATTTACATGGTGCATAAAAGGTACAACAAATTCTTTATCGTTACGCTATCTCAACGACAATTGAAAGAAACATAAAATAATTAATATACCGGTATGTAGATGGCTCCAAGCTCTTGTACAATTTTAGACCCCCTTTTCTTTAGTTTTGGCCTGTAAGCAGCACCTAAAATATATTATAGTTAATGTATAAATGTTGTACTTTTTCAAAATACATTCCTTTCCGAGGTCCGTTAAAACCACCCTTAAAACCACTATGCTATGAGTTCAGATTGGACTATAATTTAAGTATATATACAACGGTCAGTCCGCTGTCAAGCTACTTAGACTCCCAACAAATGACAATAAAGCTATAAACAAGCCTCTGTGTTTAAAGATTGTCACGCACATCTAAACTGGATACAAAAAAATGTTCCATATATTCAAGTCATAGGTTTTCCTTCTTAAGTTTCATTTTGCAATTTCATGTTGAGATTTTATTAAAATTATGTACAGACTTTTGTATACATCTGAAGTGCCAAATAAACAATGCCTTAAAGCTGTGTGCCTTTTCGATCTTTTAATGGATTTTTCTCATACAATTATCATTTTATCAAACGCTCATACTTTCAGATTGCAAGGTTTCCACGTTACTATATTCGGTGGTGTCATCAACCTCAGATGTCGTATCCAGGGTGCTCCTCTCAATCAGCTAAAACCAAACAACACAACGAAAGTCTATGAGGTGTCTAATACAGGCACTATTTTAATCATCACACCCTACACGATTTTAGAAATATCTTATGGATGACTTTATACCGAACGTATTCTTTTGATTGTTACGTATATCAGTTTCAGTTTTACTGTCATGTATTCCGAGGAACGATTCAACGGATGCAAAAAGACAAGCAGAATCTTGGAATTATATAAACGTGAGAAACATATTTATACGGATTGTGCTGTATAATTTAGATTCGTTATTATGTTTAAAATCGCAGTCGTATTTACTAGGTAAGCATTTAATGAAACAGTCGGGTAAAGTATATTTTAGTAACTGTACAAGACCACTCGGATACCTCAAACTGTGTTTCCAATTTTGTTTTAATATCGCCTTTTCCTTTCTGCAACATGAATGTAAACACTTCTGGGAACTGTTTTGTCCAGATAATGTGTGTACCAAACAGCAGTGCGTCAGCTACAGCTTCATGCAAGTAAACATATTGTTCCTGTAGTAAGAAATGTAAACTATTTAACTCAGAATACAGAAATGTTGTGAAATAGTTTAAGAAATCTCGCCTTTTAATTAAATGGTTTAATCAAATGATGGCGAGCATGATTTTGTTTTTTAATGATCTTACCTCATCAACGACTATGTATGTATGTATTTATTTTTTTCAGTACCAAGTACCAAGGATAACACAATAAAGAGCAAGCTATCATTTTCATTGTGGTCCTTTATTTTAGACAAGAGAATCCGGGTACCAGACCCTAGCTCCTATACGAATAGACCCCTTTGTTCTTTTACATGTCCGGTGTATAGCACCGATAAACGCTAGACTACCTCTGGGTTTCTAACCCGTTCATCTCAGGTGGATTGGAAACACTGAAAAACGTTTCTGAAATTTCCAGTGCCCCGGCCGAGAATCGAACCGAGGACCTCCGGATTGGTAGTCCAGAGCGTTAACCACTCGGCCACCGCACCAGTCCTGCAAACATCCGCACTGACTATCCAAGCTATCTCGTAGGAAAACAGATACATACAAGACTAAACATTTAGTATTGCAGTGGTGGATTATATACCGTTGAAGTAAACTTATAACTTCAAGTAATTGGTATAACCACTGGAATAGGCTAAGGAAAACTATCACCAGCCCCCTGGGCCTGATATAGAGGTGCAAATAGTTTAGTAAATTCATTTTATTTGCACTTACAAAGAAAAACAGTATGATTTATTTTCGTAAGAGATTATCGCCACTTTAGCAATGCTGGTAGGAAATCATTGGGTGATTATTTGGCCAAATGAAATTAAAAGCTGGCAACAGTTTTCAGGGATGCATTTCAAAGTTTTTTTTTAAATCATGGAATGTATAAAAATAGACACTAAAGGCTTTTCCCAGTGGGTTGCAACTCAAAGGTCAAAGTCACAGGGGCTAGAAACTTGAAAATGTTGTCCGCTCTTCA
>JAFMSR010000008.1:49694103-49707106 GCA_022818135.1 Saxidomus purpurata | reverse complement strand
TTACTTCCGTCTTGTCAGCGTTTAGTTTTAACATGTTGCTATTCATCCAGGCAATAATTTCAGTCAGACAACATTCAATGCGACGTAATGCTGCAGTCTATAGGTTTTAATATGTACAGCTGTGAATCATCAGCATAAAAGTGATGTAATAGTCCATGACTTAGACAAATTGTGCCTACTGGCTTTGTGTACATAGTAAAATACTTTGGGCCTAAAACGGATCCCTGTGGAACGCTATATTTCATAAGTACAGGTTCTGAAAGTTTTTGTGAATTTTGATAGTCGCAACTATTTTTTAATGGCGACGGCGTTAGCCCGAGCTTAAGCTGTTTGCGACCATTAAAACCCGTGAATACTGTCACTTATGTTAGAATATGTAAACCGATAACCCTAATCATGCTCTAAAATGTGATCACTACTGATCGTTCGATTTTTGCGACTATATTATGACGAAGTAATCAATCAAACACGACGTGTAGTGCTTAAGAATATAGGGTTTACTGTTTTGTGATATTAATATTTGCGACTTTATACGTTTTGCGACTGTCAAAAATCGTACATCATACCGGTAGTTAAACATAACGTTAATCATAACGGGAATTCGGCGAAGATATGTAATGAAAATTAATTTCTCTGGAACGATATATTTCTTCACTTGTTTTTTCAACAGAGCTTATAATTTTCGGTGAGGTTTAACAAATTTACTTTGTAATAAAATTTTAAGTTCGGCGGTGTAAATTAAAGAACTGTCTTCCAAACGCATTAATATAATTGAATTCTCTACAAAACTGATGCATTGTAGCACTTGGCTTCAAAACATTTCAATGAAATTGCAAATATGATTTTACTTAAAAACAAGCTTTTCGGAATATACCGGAAATAGCCTCCATATGCAGAAAATGAGCATACAAAGACAGAAAGAAACGAAAAGAAGATTCCTACAAACTATACATAATTCTTGAAAATAGACATCGTCTATTATCATCATTAACTTTGTTTCCATGTGATTATATGTGACTGTATTAAGGACGGTCTTTGAAACTGTTTATGTAAGTTAAGTAGTGAATAGTTCTTTGCACACGTCAAAAAAAAAGTGAACAGTTTGAATTATACACCCGCTTCGGTCAAACGGTAATGTAAGTCAAGTAGTGTATAGTTCTTTGCACATATATTATGAAAATCGCAAATGAAAGTAAGATAGAGAATGGGTTAACATCACTCTTCAATGTATCAAGTTTCTTTAAAATGAAAGTTGTAATATGTGGAATATTTTGCTCATGTTGCAAAAAAGTAGGGAACTGTCTCTCGAAAGGATAAAATCAATTGAAATGAATAGGGACTTGGCAATAACTTATCAAGTTAAGACACTATTCAAAAGCCCGAGGTGATACTTTTGTAGGCACCTATTGTGCATTCTTTTTAAGTTTAACGCCCTTTTCAAAAGTTTTTGACATATTTACAGGCGGATGGCAGTCTATGTACTAGATATCATTTTTGCAGAAAATTGCAATCTTTCCAACATATGAAAGCATGTAGTAACGGGGCTCGAGATCATTTCTCTCGATTAATGAGCGGATACACTGTTAACAATCTAGCGACAACAGCCACTCGACCCTAGAAAAAATTTCGAACGACTGACTGTATATCATTTAACGATAAAATATTGGCACATATTTATTATATCAACTGTAACACGTCATTTTCTTTAAAAAGTGTCTCGAACTTCGTAGCAGTACATCATTGTTACTTCAAAACGCGAAATACGATTGAACGCGCTTGTTTACATACGTCACGCCGTTACGTCACTTTACGGCACGTCGTCCTTGGATAAACGTGCTTTATTATATCGTGAAATAAAATACAACCTATTCCCTATATGCTTATATAGGAAACATAGCCACTCTACTAAATACGGCATGGCAAACAAATAGTATTGTACGTGCAATCCACACAGCGCCAGTATCTGTTAGAGCGCATTCAATTGGTACATTGGATATTTATGCAAACACGTAACATTTAATTGGGTCGTTACTTGTCATACGATGACGTCGCACTCACAACGCCTATTTTGCGTGAATAAAATTTGTTTCCTTCAATTATATGCTTTAAATGTCATTTTCATTTAATTTACTCACACATACAAGGGTCCAAAGGTATCAGGACATTGTTCCAGCCAAAACAAAATAAATCTGACAAAAGTATCGCTGAAATTATGCATAACCTGAATAATATGTGACAGATCCCGTTAAGGTTTTGTAAAAGGGTTTTGAAAGTTAAAAATAATACTTGTACAGCAGGTGTATATGGAGAACTTGATCACTATCAACTTTATGTACATAGATATATTAGAATTTTACAATTATATTGGTTTAAACTTTTACATACTGAAAATCTTATATTACAAACTGTATATAAACAGGCACTAGACGATTGTAACAAAGGTAAGCCCAACTGGGTTAGAAATGTTAAAAAACTGTTAGATAATTTCGGATTCACATATGTTTTTGAAAATGCCATTGCAATCAATGTTAATGCATTTTTATTAAGTTTCAAATCTAGGGTAATTGATTCCTTTAAGCAAGAATGGCTTGGATCTTTGAAAAGCCCAGTATTAGAGTTATATAAACAATACAAGATAACTTTTGGATATGAAAACTATTTGGACATATTACCAAAAAGCTTAAGATTTTATTTCTGTAGACTAAGATTGTCAGTACACCCGCTAAGAATTCAGACTGGAAGATACAGTCGTAACCATATTGTACGACAAGAAAGATACTGTTTATGTTGTAATACGAATGACATCGAAGACGAATTTCATTTTGTATGTATTTGTCCATGTTACCAAAATTTGAGAAAGAAATATTTAGGAAGCCGTTATTATGTTCGCCCATCTGTTTTTAAATTTGTGCAACTTTTACAGTCTCAAAAGAAACAGGAATTAATAAAATTATCATTTTATATAAAAGAATATCTAACTATAAGAAAAGTATTGTTGAATGTTGAGATATAATATTGTATGAACGTGTTATGTTCATCCTCCTGTATACTTGAACATTTGTCTCATTTACGACATATTATGCTATATTTGTAATCACTCATTACTTGTATATATGTGACTATTGTTGATATGTATTTGTTTCATTATAACGAAGACAATGTACTTATGTATACGTCTTAATAAATATCTGTTCTGTTCTGTTCTGTTCCCGTTACAATACCGGTTTGTTAAATAACAGGCTCTAGTGCAGGCACCGAATAACTTTGATAAAAAATGTATGAAAAAAGTAAATTACACATGAAATTAATTATCCGATATCTATTGGAAGAAAAACATCAATACTCAGATAGTATAAATTTTTGCAGGTAAATGAAAAAAACACTTCTGTCAACGACTTTTCGCCACCTCTTAGATGCGGTACGACTCCGTTTCTCGCATTTATTGAATGAAAATAGAAGGATGGTGGATATGAAGTTGCGTACTTGTCTAACGAAGAAACATAAATCAATTGGATGTTTACACGTTACGCTGCAAATAGCAGATCCAGACATTTTGCAAACCTACTTTGATTATGATACGAAGGACAAACAAGTGCACGCGGAACCTTACATGTATTTTGTTACTCGTATTGTCGAATATTTTATGTTTATCATGTATACAATTCCCTTTGCATCAAATTGTTCTTACATGTTAACAAGCACTTCTGTGTAAAACAAATTACTTAACCATAACAAAATATAATCATAATGAACAATAATATAGTTCCACTATTCTCTTATCTTGAATTTCTCTTGCTAAGATATTCCTTAAAGCAAAGCACTTACGGAGAGATTTTTACATAACTTCTTAACCGCCTTTAAACATGGTTTTAATAAAACAAAACATTTGAACTCTTGGAAAAGTGATTAAGATAAGTATTCTTGGAATATATACATCTCGCTTATCAAGTTTGGCAAAAGATAATTAAAACATTCGCTGTATTTTCCTTTGTGTGTTAACTTTGTTTTTTCAGTTGCAATATGTGCTTGAATCTACGACATTAAATTGTTATCATAGCTTTAATGCTTTTAAGCTCACCTAAGCAACAAGAGGCTACCTTGGTCGTCTTGTGTTCGTCTCACAGTTCTGCCAAATCCATTAGAAGATATCATCAGCAAAGTTATAAAACCTTTAAATGGATAAAAGCCTGAAACAATAAGAAGACACGTTTTAGAATAAAGACGAGCTTTTCGGGGCGGAGGTGATTCACTCAGTGAAGTTTACCACAATATTTTACAGAAATTAACGTCAAAAAGTAGTCCAAAAGTAAAGAATGCTTGAAACCGAACGAGGATGGTGCTATTAAAATGTTTTCATATCGTTTATGCTTTCTGGTTAATTCTACCGCAATTATTGTCCTTGTATTAAAACAAACACAGCAAAAGTAAACTTTTAAACATAAAAATAAATAGAAAAAATATTGGGTTTTATGGAAATCTAATTAATTTCACTTGAGACTACCAAAAGGAGTTGTTTTTACGAGAGGCATAGCTACAAACTCCATACAAGAATACCCACATGATGGCACTGACTATTTCAACATCATTGTATATGAGGATTTCAATGAAAATGTGAAGTATTGTCTTGCATTTTATTTCTAGACCCATTAGCACTTCTATGAGGTTTCTCAACCAGAATGCATAATAATCGCACGCAGCATTAATATTCATTTTGCTAGTTACAATGCTGAATAACGTTCAAAAACATCCCATTTCCCGTCTAAAACACTCCATTCTATATCGAATGATATAAGTCCTTTTCTCTGTTTATCAGATTGAAATCGAGTTCAATTATCTTGCATGAGCAGGTTACATCATTTCAAGGAAAATATGTTGAGAAAACAATTCATTTAATGGACATAAGCTATATATCAAATTCTCTTCTCAACTTTTTCAATTTAATACAGCACACTGCAGACTAAACCTACTGGCTAGAAATCTGTGCGATGTCTATCAAATTTTAGAGGGTTTGTATAACAGATAGCAGGCTTTTCATATCCTATGAAAAGTATGCCGTTAGGCTACACCAATTTGATTAATAGTTCTTCGGATTTTTTCTCTAAAAAAATGGGGCGGGCGAGCGAAATTTTTATTTTTATTTTATTTTTTACTTCTTAAATTTTCACAGGCGGCGAGTACTTTTTTATTTTTTTTTATTTACTTTTCGAAATTTCACATGCGGCGGGCACTTTTTAAAATATTCTTTATTTACTTTTTGAAATTTCACATGCGGCGGGCACTTTTTTCATTTGATGTTTTGACCTTTTTTACTTCTCAAAATTAGAAGGTCCCATGTCTGAAATAAATCACATAATTATATCCTATCTTTGTATGTAATAACAAGAGGTGTCAGTAGTGCTTTCCATTAAAACAAAATGTTCGCAGTACAAAAATCTAATGGATCTGTATAAACAAGGGTCACAAGTAGCACGATAGTAAGCCAAGAGTTTTCAAACTTAATTGTTTACTACATTTTTAAATTAACTAAGTAGTTGCACACAAGACGTCAACTAGGAATTTTAAGTACAAATCAAGATACATGTTCACAGAGTTATCTTCCCTTGCTTACAGCTAAGTGTCATAAGTATTCCAACTTTCAAAGTAATCTCTCAAACGGTCAAGTCAACAAGTGGACAAGAATGAAAATTTTAACTGAGTTTTTAAGTCGAAAAGGGCCATAATTCAAATGAAATCCTATGCATAGTAACCTTTTCCTGTCTATATATGTTTGGAGATCATGATGGTAAATAAGTATTCCAACTTTCTAAGTAATATCTCAAACAGTTAAGTTAAAAGTTGACTGGTAAAAAAAACTTAAACGAGGTTCTAAGACGATAAAGGGCCTTAATTAAAAAAAACGTCTGACAGAGTTACCTTCTCTTGCCTATAGATTGGGGTATTGATTTAAAACAAGTATTCCAAGATTCGCAGCAATACTTTAAAGGATTAAGTTAACAAGTGGATTTTACCCATATTAAATGTATTTTCCAAGTCAAAAAAGGGGCATAATTCTGACAAAAACCTTCACAGAGTTACGTACTCTTGTCTGTGGATGGAGGTAGAGTACACGTGTTTTTTTTTTTCCAATTGTCACCCATCACCGCGACGTCCAGCCATCGTGTCCACGCAAAGTTGGTCATCCAAATGCCCCCCCCCAGAATCACCCATCGACCTAATTAGAGTGTCCGATCACGGTGACCATTTGTCTGGACAGTGTTTCGCGTAGTCCACATTCGGGTCGTGACTTGAAATTTAATGTTTTTTACTGATTAACTTTTATTTATCAATAAAAAATAGAAATATGTTTGTATTTTGATGTTTTTCGAAACTTCCCGACGCCTAAAACGTTTTAATTACGATGCCGCTAATCAACAACCGAGCTACCGGAAATCGTGTTGTTACGCGAACGCTTGAATTTGAGACACTTGTAACAAAAAGAGTTTAAAATGAACCGAAAGTACCTGAAATTAGCGACAATTTTTAGCGCTGCGCAAAAAATAAAATTTGATTTCTGACGGACATGCGGCGGGGTCTTTTTTTTTTTTTTTCCACTTTAGGATTTTGAAGTAGCGGAAAATCCGACGAACTATTAATCAAATTGGTGTGGCCTTAAGGTTTTTATTCAAAATATATTTCCATGCTGCATGATAGAGTATAGGAGAACGCAACACGAATATTTTCGCATGAGAACTTTCTTCAGAAATTTAGTAAGTAAGTTTGCACAATTATAACTTTTCAGAAAAACATCAATTACCGATTTATACTCATTGAAAATTAAAAACTGACAATGTAATAAACAAAAAATATAATTCAGTATAAAAGTTTCATTTCCATGTAATAAAGAGAAAATCTGTAAAACATTTAGTTGACTATATCCTAGTCAAAAATTTAAAATCCATCCTTTTTGTTACTTATTTCATCATGTTTATCTCAACAAGACAACAAACTCATTATAACTCATTTATTACATGTTTTCAAAGCATCAGCTGTGATTCAAGAACTACTTTTTAACAAAGGTCAGATTGGTATAGTAAAAGTAATATAACTTTACATAATTAGACATACAAATGTAATTATCAAATTGAGTGCCAAGCTTTCTTGTTTATTCCGGCTAAAACCATGTAACATTGAAATGTTATGTGCAATTTTAAGCGAAATGCTTATCATAAATTAAAGTTTTGGTCTTAGCAGATAATCATGCAATTGTCTGTCGCACACACTGAATGTAATACCATGCCATACTGAAGCGTCTCAGTACTTTAATGTCACTGTGAGGTGTGTTGTTTTGATATTTAGAAATGTACTTTAAACTTTTCAGTCTAGGTATTATGAATGTAAGACCCGAAAACATAAAATGACATCGTCTTATATATTAGACACACTGAAAACACTCGAGCTAAGTATTCATTGACTGAGAGAGTAGACACAATTCGGAACTCGTTTCTTTTTTTTTTGATAGTCCTTTCATGAAATGATACATCTTCTCTTTAATCATTTGATTTGGTTACTAGCAGCATTGTTGCGTCTTCACAATAACTGACCGTTTCAAGGCGATTACTTCAGAGTCTGTACTTTGTACTGTCACCTACATTATGTATGAGTTGTCCTATATGGTCCTTGGCCCCTATATCTATCGTGTTGTTCAACGTTTTAAATTGCTTGTTTATCTTACTTGTAAAATGTACTTTTATATATTCAAACGACGTTCTTGATTCAAATTGATAAATCTCATAGGAAACAAAATGTTTATTTGATTTAGAATTCATCATTAACGGGAATTCGATAAATAATGAAAATTTAATGCCCAGGAACGATATTATTCCGCAATCGTTCGATGAGGTTGAAGATACTTACATTGTAATCAATTTTCAAGTTTGTTGATGTAATATGAAACTATTGTCTTGCAAAGGCGTTGAAATAATTAAAATATCTACAAAACTGATGCATTGTATCACTTGGCCTCATACAGTTTCGATGAAGTCGCGAAAAGAAATGACTTAAATTGAAGCTTTCGATTCATACCGGAAATCGTTTTCGTATGTAGAAAGAAACGACCAGATAATTTTACCAAATAAACTTAATTCTTGAAAGTAAACATAGTCCATTTTTTATACACAAGAGACTGAACCCTATTATGTCTTTTTTCAAAGTAAACACCCTTTTCAAAAGTTTTTAACATACTTACAAGCTGACTTACCATCATTTATTGGATGGGTCAGTACTAAGTCTTATTCTATGTACGAAACTGCAATCGTTCAAATTTCTTAAAAAGGACCGGACTACAGCCCAATATCCTCGAAACACTGATTTCAAACCAACGACTATAACCACTCGACCATAAAGGAGGTCTTTATAGTCCCAATGGTAAGCTTGCAATACAGCGCGGATGTGTTATTGACTCTTTTGGAGAATATTTAGATAAGGGTATTGATGGTTTTCTGGCACTTTCCAGTAGTTTCTAGTACTTTCATGTAAATTTGTGTCTTTCCATTAAATGAACAACGCGAGTCAAAAATTATGAGATTGGCGTTGTGTATGTAAACAACTGAAGAAGAAAGAATTTTTGTGGCTCATCCAAATGTCCTCGGTTCTTATATTGACTGCCTTAGCTGAATGAAATGCAAACACTGGTTAACAGAAACGAAGCGAAGCGCGCCAACCTTTTTTGTATCTAGGATCTAGGATCTTCACTAGTGTTTTGCCTGATAAAATACAAAATGTGTCTATACGCCTTATAGGTAAACTTTCAATTCCGTTGTCAGTAGGCCTTCTATCATGACGCTTAAAGATAAATAATCTATCCTTAATCATTAAAATCTGTTGCTGTCTGTTTCATATTACAATTAAACTGAGAAAAATAAAGCCCAGTGAATATGTTTTTCCTTCCGCAAAGCACATTAATAAATATCGTTTGACAACTTCATTCCTTTACATTTCTGGTTTTCGAATCATTAGGTAACAATTTCTGTGACTTTAATGGCCATTCATTCTACCGTCTTGACAGATACACTTTATTTTCACGTTTCTCGATTCTGCTGGATTTCTTTTTATGTTCACTCGTAATTAAAAATTGATTGCTAAAATTGCACTGAATACAATACGGAATTAGTGTTTCCACTTGGTTAACTTTGTATTAAATATGCCTTATAGCGATGTCTTGGTCGCTTACGCATGTAAATGTTTACTGCATATGTTTTGACTGTCAAATAGAACAGCAGCCACAGCTTGTTCCAGATTTAGACCTCGTCATTAGCATTTAATGAACTTTTATGGAAAGGTGATTGTTATTACAATTTTCTGTGCAACAGTAACCCATTACAAATTAAAGATTGTTTTCTGACAATTCACATCTCTAGTAATAGATTGCCAGTTCATGGTCAACGGAACCATAACGGAAATGATTAAACATAATGGTGATAATTGCATAAATAATTTCAGGGATTGAAATCTATTTTAACAGTTCTAAAATATATATTTCCGTATAAAATTACATGCAAAACAATGTAACACTTATTGCTATTTTAACTCAGTACACAACAGGACATGTCTGAACCCCTTACAAAACAGATTAGAAAGACTGTTTTTTGAGTAAGAAAAACATGACACTGTTATATCTAAAAATGTTATCACTGTTATTGATACATGTAATGAACTAGTTTGCATTGTTTCTTTAAAACCGCTAAACGACATTATGTTCATAAATTAGTCCCTTTTCAGAATTACTGTAAATGATTGACATTACAACTTATCACTATTTTCATTGCTAGCTCTACATCGATTCAAATTATTTGTTAACCATTTTTATGCCCCTGAAGGGTGGCATATTAAAATCGCACCGTCCGTCTGTCCGTCCGTCCGTCTGTGCGTCCCCACTTACAACTTCGTGTCCGGACTGTAACTCTGACATGCATTGAAGGATTTTAAAATAACTTGGCACACATGTCTAGCACATCAAGACGACGTGTCACGTACAAGACCAATATCCCTACCTCAAAGGTCAAGGTCACACTTGGAGTATGAAGGTTATGGATCCTGTATATATGCACACATTCGTGTCCGGACTGTAACTTTGTCATGCATTGAAGGATTTTAAAATAACTAGGCACAAACGTCTAGCACATCAAGGCGACGTGTCGCGTGCAAGACCCACGTCCCTAGCTCAAAGGTCAAGGTCATACTTAGAGTTTGAAGGTAATGGATTCCTATATATATGCATATATGCACCCATTCGTGTCCGGACTGTAACTTTGTCATGCATTGAAGGATTTTAAAATAACTAGGCACAAACGTCTAGCACATCAAGGCGACGTGTCGCGTGCAAGACCCGCGTCCCTAGCTCAAAGGTCAAGGTCATACTTAGAGTTTGAAGGTAATTGTTTCCTCTTTTTATGCATATATGCACACATTCGTGTCCGGACTGTAACTTTGTCATGCATTGAAGGATTTTAAAATAACTTGGCACAAATGTCTAGCACATCAAGACGACGTGTCGCGTGCAAGACCCCTGTCCCTAGCTCAAAGAACAAGGTCACACTTAGAGTTTGAAGGTAATTGATTCCTCTATAAATGCATATATGCACACATTCGTGTCCGGACTGTAACTTTGTCATGCACTGAAGGATTTTAAAATAATTTGGCACAAAAGTCTAGCACATCAAGATGACGTGTCGCGTGCAAGACCCACATCCCTACCACAAAGGTCAAGGTCACACTTAGAGTTTATAGGTAATGGAATCCTGTATATGTGCATACATTTGTGTCCGGACTATAACTTTATCATGCTTTGAAGGATTTTAAATTAACTTGGCACAATTGTCTAGCACATCAAGCGGATGTGTCGCGTGCAAGACCCAAGTCCCTACCTCAAAGGTCAAGGTCACACATAGTGTTTAAAGTAATGGAAAACTGTATGCATGGTTACTCTGTCACGCATGGAAAGATTTTAGAATTACACAGCATATTTATTGAGTCCATGGAGAGGACACAGACTGTGAGGCACCTCTTTCGGGTGCATTCGTCACTTGTGAGAGACAGCTCTTGTTCTTCCTCTGCTTGTCGAAGATTGAATCGTTGGAATTTCATTGGTGGTTTAATTAAGCCTCGAATTGTTGTAAGATCTGATATCATAAACATATTTAATTGCCATTTATATATCACCGTGTTTTTTTAAGGATTCGAGATTTGATCACGATTTGTTCATCTTGTGCCATCGCTCAACACATCAGACAGAGAGAAAGGTAATGATGCCATTTGGAATGGTCCCAATTAGTATTATCCACATACTCAGCACATGTCACTTACTCTTTAATTCCATGTGTGTTTTTGTGTATCTGAATGTCAAACTTAGATGTCCAATGAACAAACATTTTAAGACTAAACACTAGTGATATGAACCTCTCTGTAAAATATTCATTGACTGATAAGTGTTGTCTTTGGCGTGAGGAATCTGTAATTCAAGCTTTACAATATAAAACGAACCTTTTAATGAACAACACTAGACTATAAATAGATATTTTCCTCGTCCTGGTCATTTTCAGTCGGCCGAGTGTAATTGATAAACACTTATCAGTATGCACATATATCTTCATCAATTTATTATTGTATGAAGAATTGTATTTCATTAGCATGAACACAATTACTAGTTCGCGCTTTAGCATCAGTAAGTGGATACATCTAAAATCTTACTCCATACATTTTACTGATTCACACTTCCTCAATGAACAGTTTATCTGTCCTGTTCGACATCTACAAAAAATATCAGTGTCTTTCATTCCGTTCGGCGAAGCGAAGTCAGTTTCTATGCCAGCAAAATTAAAAGCTAAATAAGTCCCTTCTTAAACGTCACTTAGGGAAACAGACAGAAGCTATCTATTTTGCCTCTTTAGTTGACATTACAGTCCCTTAGTCTTTCTTTTATACGTTAATTCTTTTTTCTTTCGTACTGTGCCTCTTAGTTTTATACAAATTTATAATTTCAAAGAAATTCGGAACAGTTTATAAAAATATAGATGTGACTTTTGAAATTATTGGCAAAACAACTTATAAGATAAGATTTGAAGATACGTTATTGAAATTAAACTCTCGGTAACAACATATTCACAAACGAATTTTGTTTTTTAACAGCAGATGATTGACCGTGAAGTTTAAGCCCTTTTCTTCAAGACAACATCTTTTATCGCCTTAACTTGGTATAAATTTAACAACTGTCTTGCATGAGTGTTTACATAATTAGATTCTTCACAAGTCTGTAAATCAGATAA
Source organism: Saxidomus purpurata (assembly GCA_022818135.1). Lineage (NCBI taxonomy): Eukaryota > Metazoa > Mollusca > Bivalvia > Venerida > Veneridae > Saxidomus > Saxidomus purpurata. The sequence continues at coordinate 49,694,807 of JAFMSR010000008.1, read as the reverse complement.
CACACACTTGCCTATTTCACGATATATTTAGTGTAATTCAGCACTAGGATATTCAACAGGTTCTATTGCAGGCAATGCATACCCTTTGAACAAAGAAAGGTACGAAAACACGTGGCAAAGATTGTCAGTATCTGTTAGACGAAAAAAAAAACATTTTCCAGATACTAAAAAACTGTCCGTAAAATAAAACATTCCACTCTCGTCAACAAGTTTTCGTGATCTTTTAGATGCGGTACGACACCGTTTTAATCATGTATCGGATGAAAATAAAAAGAAGAAGGTTGATATAAAGTTGCGTATTTGTCTAACGAAGAAACAATGATGTAAATCAATTGAATATTGAATCCAGACATTTGGCAAACCTAGTATGATTATCATGCGAAGGATAAAACATGTAAGCGTAGAACCTTACACGAGTTACTTATAAGGCTCCGGTCCACGCAGTAGTAATAGTCAATCAAGTTTAACAAATATATAACAAAATAGAAATTACAGTTCTACAGGTAAATGTAAAGGATAAATTAATCGTTTTGAATGTTCTGATATTGTAAATTAAATATACTGATAGGATAATGATAGGATCATGTTCTATTCACTCAAACAATGTTGACATATGCCTTTCTTTTGTATTCAAGACGTTTTTTCACGAGAAAGAGTTGCCAGGAAGCCTTTTTTATGTTTTGCAATATCAATGCAAAAAATAT
>JAFMSR010000008.1:49634177-49693603 GCA_022818135.1 Saxidomus purpurata | reverse complement strand
TCACCTGAGTACCATTTCTCCAAAGAAGTGAAAGTAAGTCAAAAGGTCTTGATCAAGGTCAGCCAAGGACAATTATGAAATCTGCTTGCAAAATTGTACACACAGTCCAAAATTCATTACTGTAGTTAAAAAAAAATAATTAGGTCAAAAGGTCAAGAACAATGTACCTGATCTAATTTTTGACCCAGTGTTACCCAGTTTCGACCCAGATTCAAACTTGGCCCTGAGATTATCCAGACAAATATTCTGACCAATTTTCATGACTGGACTTAAATGTGGCCTCAAGTGTGCCTGTAAGCGGATATCGAGGGCTCACAAAAGCTCATCTTTGAGCAGAAGTGCTCAGGTGAGCTAACAATGAAGTTCGAGATTATAAAACTAAGTGCTATTTTTGACTACCTTTTCTATGCTACTAATTTCACACAACTAATTTATACACGGTCTCCTTCCAGATTGTCTGAAAAGGTCAGTTAAAAGGTTACACATTGGATTTCCAGAGACCACCATTTTGATATTTGGACCCAGACAGTACACAATTCTTTCTAATTTCCTTCCATAACTTTTACAATAAACTACAGGTGATATACAACTGAATATTACTTGCAGACATAGACCTACACATAAAATATAACCATATAAAAAATTAACAAGGCAGTCTTAATGTACACCTGCAGCTCCTACTTCAACATACTGGCATTTTAATAAAACATTTTCATCCAACCAATCCATAAACATCTAACATAGCTATCAGGCTAGCACTTGCCAATTTGAGTCATTTTTTCCCATTTGGCAATGTCTGTGTTGTATACAAGATGTATTCCTTCTTAAAAATTGTAGCCAATATAATTTACTTTTGCCCCATCGCAACTTTTTGATGCCAATAGTTGCATTAGCTAAAGCCAGAGCCAGCCCTGCCTATAACTGTTATAAATCTCTTATAAACAAATTTGTATTTCTTGGAGAATCCTTTAAAACTTGGACTTGTTTTCCTAAAGAAGTCAATGTAACTTTGCAGCAAATATTGCTACATGAAAGTGTTTTCTCCAATAGGTAAATACTAAATCATAGGAAAGAAGAATTCCTACCTGATGCCAGTTTGAGCATATTTCAATGGTGTGTAACTGTTCTCCAAAACGTGGGAAATGACATGATTATATTTGGACAAATGTACCAAGAGAGCAATAAAACATGCAGCTTCACAAAATTGACAACTAAAATTGCTGTCCGGACTAGTAAGAGATTATATAACATACCCTAAAACCTTGATAATAAGCCGAGGTTTATTTTAATTTATTGTATGGATTTGGTGGCTTATTTTCCAGAATGGCTTATTTTCCAGTACAGCGTATTTTGAAGTACTTTTTCAGCACAAGAAATAAAGAAACAGCGTTTTTTCTAGTCTTTTTTAAGATAATCGTCTTCAGAATTATAAAATTTGTTCAGCCATTTTAGCATCAGTAACAGAAGGAGAAACAAATGAGATTTTATGTGTTTTAATTTAAGCGGTCACAAACAATTTTCTAAGATAATCTGTGCAAAAGTTGTGTTTAAAACACAATGTAAAAATAACTGGTCTAACCATTTTGAACTGAAAATTTGTCTCAGTTTGTGGCAGTCTATAGAACTGATTGTACATGTCAGGTAAAACTTACCCTAGAGGCGTGTTAAAGTTAACATTTTAAAGCAAAAGTTTCAAGTCATAGCATTTAAATACATTTTGACTGATTTTAATTAAGTTTAATGTGCCTATAAAATTTACAGATTTTTTTACTGTTTTAACCACTGTGCTAAATAGTGTAAACAAAAGTTTAAACATTGTTTATGTTATTAAAAAGAACATTCTAATTTATTACAGTTAAATCCTTGTTTTGCCTATAAAAAATACTGGCAGCTTATTTTTCAACCCGGCTAATTTTCAGGTCCATTTCAACAGCCAGAAATGTGTGGCTTATTTTCCAGATCGGCTTATTATCGATGTTTTAGGGTACTACAGTAAAAACTTCACCAATTCATTTCAAAACACAATGAAAGTGTTTAAAGAACAAATATGAAATTTTCCACTAGCAAGGTAGTGTTCTCTAAATGGTAATGCATGGGACTTGCCAGACAAATAATGGAAACTCCATCTGCAAATAATATTTTGATAACTGTCTACATTAAGAATTAGTGAGACTTTATATCTATACAAACACTCCAAACTTTCTAATATCTTACATGTCTTTGTACAATTTAATCATTCTAAGGTGTACTACCATTTAACAATACAATTAATGTGACTTAAAAAGAAAATAGAAATAAGTAAGAATAAAATAATACTCTTAACAAATGTGTACACCATTACATATACATGAATACAAGGGTTCATTTCATATTAAACATAAAAATTCAAAACCCTGTTCTATCCTCTAAAATATTTACATATTTACAATTACAGGAGCAGTGCTAAATACAACCTATCACAGTATAAAAGATGCAATACAGTTAAAAAGCTTTACCAGCTGCAAAAATGTAATTCAAACAATATGTCTACACACGCTACAACAAGAGCTGTCTGAAAAACAGTAAGCTCAACTCATCCCAGTGCCTGCCAATAAAAGAAAACTTTTGGCAGTTAAAGGCAAAACAGTATCAGTGTATTTACTTGTCTGATACCCCTGAACACTACAGCTATGTTTGAAATTAGTATTTTAAGTGGTTACTAAGATATGTGCATGACAGTATCTTGCACACATACAAAGTTTTAACTTGGAATTACAATAAACTTTCCCCATTGCAAAACTCAGTATACATGTATTTCCCCAAATTTGAGGCTGATATTTCACAAAATGCTGCATAAGATTCCAAATTTAGTTGATTAAATTTTCTTTTTATCTGATAGAAACACAGAAATCTTTTTCCATATTACAACATAAAGGCCATATAGTTGTACTGTACTAAAACTCAATTTTCCCAGTTTTGACACTATACCATCATGTATATGTCATTTTCCCCATCTGTAAGAGACCCCTGACCCCAACATTGTACTGAACCAAACAAGGGATTATACTTTGTATCAACAAATAGGAGATATTTAGAAACTATTTTGTGGCAAAGATTACCTGAAAAATTCTTCAGATGTTTTGCATTGTGCATCACAGTAGGTGACGACTGTTTGCACTAACAAACCAATTGTGTGTCACTGTAAGTGTATTACCTTGTACCAGAATAGATAGAATGTAACATGTTGTGTACCAGATATAAATGGAAAGAAAAGGCTTAACCATTGCACAACTAAGACTGCAAGAAATAAACAAGAATGTGATAATTAACCTGTCATCTCTGCTCTTGGAAAAAACAGTCCTGACATTTACAGGGATACGTATAATTACCACTACACTGCAAAGGCGTTCTGGTTCCCTAAGTATTTATTCAACAAATAATAATGCATAACTATATACATGTATAGTTGATAAATGCCTGTTTTGGAAAAGGAATGAGACACATTTCTCTCTGTATGCAATAAGTGATATTTTTTAACAGGCAAAAACCAAAGGTCACAGAATCAGCATTTTAGCTAATACAAACAATATTTTTAAGTACAAAAAAGTACTCTAACTTAATACTTATTTTTGATAACTCAAGAAACAAATACCCCTAGTGATATGTTGAGAATCAGAGCAAAGTAGGGGCTACTATTGATACTCTGAGAATCAGATTAATTTCTAACATAAATTTCATTTTAAAAAAGCAAGAAATTCCAAAATACTGCTGGAAGTACTTTTAAAATTAACTTTTATTGATGTTTATTAACTACTTACTAGTACTTAGTATTGAGGGAATTTAGAATGTAAACAAAAACATTAAGTTTATGAGCAAATATGCCTGCATTAACTGTGTTATATGTGTTAACAATTTACAAACTAAGGCTGTAAGTTCCGACTTCTATAAGAATTCATCAGTAAACTAATCTTTAACAACATACTGCTACCAGTCATTGTGACATTCCCTTTGTCATCTTATACTTGGATTACTAAAAAACCACCAACCTGGGGTAGAATAAAACACAAACTTAAACCAAGGCACTTAAGTCAACAAATCTCAAGCATTCCCTCATTTTTAATGCAGGAACTTTTAGTAGGTGTTAGGCTACAAAGCCATGAAAGATACCTTATTAAAACTAAACAAATGTAGACACGATAAATAACAAAACTAGACATGTAAGACAAAGATCTAACATCTAGTATGCAAGTTGCTATACAAATAGAGCAACAAACTTGTGTTGCTATCATACCCTGTAGAACAGAGTCCAAACCATTCACATTTGTAATAGTAATTGGATCTGTTGCCCCTTATAGCACAGTGTTGGTCAAAGTTGTTTGTGAAACAGTACATCTTATTATGATATTTGATATATCAGTACATAAAACACTTTAGAATGAGAGAATTCAGATTAAGGGTGGTCACTGCTGAAATTCAAAATAACAAGAAATTTTATTGACCCTGTTTTTTATGGAGACTAATATACTGCTAGTTAATTTCTGGAAAAATAATGATGGGTCAATGACGTAACTTTTTAGCAATATCAATTTTTAGTGATACACTATCAGATAAGGTGCTTAATGCAAAATTAGCTTGAATGTTCGTATTGTAAACGTTTATGTATGTGGTGTATGTTTCAGAATGGGTATCCATTTTTAATCTCTTCTAATGTAGTATGTCATACTTAAGGATGAAAAATTAGAGATAGTGGTATTTCTATCATCATCTGAATAAATATTACGCCCCTTATTACCCCACCCACTTTACTAAAATTCATTTTTTCAATTTTTGATATATGAATATTTCATGACAAAGGAATAACAAGGTTTTTCAGATATTTTGCCTACAGTTTGATTAAAACCTTTGATTTAGAATGCAAAAATAAAAAATGGGGGTCAATGTGCATATAAAAAAGAAATTCATCAAAAACTGACAATTTTTTTTTTAGATTTCAATGAGCTTAAAGTATGACAGCATACGTCTGTAACAAGGAACTGTAAAAGGAACTAGTTATTAATTAATTTTTATATCCTATCAATTTTTATATCCTAACAGTTTTTATTGTAATACAGTTTGAATTAAGTAAATATCTTAAACGGTTTTTGAGAAATGACTATTTTTGTATCCCTACCCCCATTTTGGCATCTGTTAAAATTTGTCAATTGATTTAATCACAAAATGTGGTCAAAATATTTTTTCTTAAAAATGTTCAATTTTTTTACACTAAAATATTCCTATTGTGCCTAAGTTTACTTCTACATAATTGTTTTTTCCAGTTAACTCATCATTTTTAAAAATATAACAAAGGTAAATTTCCGGAAGTGCAAAAATCCAAAACCTCACCAGAGACCCCCCTTAAATCAAGTGCCCACATCAATTGAAGATTGCACTTACTACTAAAAGGATATTTAAATGGCAAAAAGACCATTACCCTCAAATCCAATCAGCGAGTCCCGAGGACTCATGATCATTAGTTAATGAGAGTCCTTTGAGTCATAAACGAGTCCATGACATGGAAAATGTGAGTCCAGGAAATCTCTGGTGCCCTGTACAACAGAGTCCAGAATGAAATCTTGCCTGTACAACAGAGTCCAAAGTGAACTTGTGCCTTTTAGGACAGAGTCTGGAGTAAAATTGTGCCATGTAGAGCAGAGTCCGACATGAACCTGTGCCCTGTAGAACAGAGGCCTGAGTGAAATCATACCTGGGGAACAGAGTCCAAAGTGAACTTGTGCCTTGTAGATCAGATGTGAAACTTTACTCACTTATGATGACAGAATTTTTTGGTCATTTACATGCATTTTTTAAGGTTTGATAAATTTTCATCAAGTTTTATAAAAATCTGTAAACTTGAGAACATTCTGTCAAAGATGTTCCTTCTGACAATTTCATGAACTTCATCTCTTGAACTTCATTTATACTATTTCAAATTGTTAAAAATACATATTCTGTGTATCACCTTTACGTTCACATTAAACAAAATACGTATGCATTAAGTTAGTGTTACCTTCAATATGGACACAATTAACTATATACAAATTGTTACAGCAATTGGTTGGCTATGCCTTTCTCTGCTTTATAAAGATATCTGATGGAAGAATTTATATGAGAGTTTTCAGATTACATGGTAAGTGCAGTGCAAAGACACCTTATCTGATCAGATTAAACAGGAATGTACAATTGCTACAGTTGAACAACTGTGACATACAAAACACTCTTGTTTCTAAACGCAACAGTCCATATAATACTAAGTAAACAGACCAATTTCACATTAACTTGTACAAGCCTCGAAAAAATTATCATACCAGTAGACGAGTGGAATTTTCAAGACTTGACCAACACAATACATGATTGTACAATAATCTACGATTACAAATTCCACAAACTGTTAATGTACCCTTATCTAAATAGTTTTACTTTCTCTTCTGTAATGCCATGTACTTTAATCAAGTGGTAGTGCCATCTATATTCCTGGTTAAACTCCAATCCACACAATGAACACTTATATTGTTCAGATGCTGTACTACTTGCACTATTTAACTGTTCACTACTAGCACTGAAGGCAGCAAGAATTTGTTCACTACCTCCACCTGGGAAAACTGAATTATCGTCCTCCTGTCTGTCTGTGTACACAAGTGGATTTACAGTATCCATTAATTTTCTCAGAGTCGAAGCTTGAGCCATTTCAACAGTTTCAGTGTCTTCTTCCATTTCAACATCTGAAACCTCAAGTTCAGCAAAGTTTATTCTCGGTTTTTCACCACAAGAAAGTCGAGTTCTCCTTCCAGATGTACCTGTAGCTTCTACATTACTTGGACTATTGTCATTATTATCTGAATCTACATCTACATCAACATTATCTACATCTGGTTGCCAGTCTTCGTCTTCCTCTTGTTCAGACTTGGAACCTCTTTTAGAAAATGTCTTCCTTAGCGATGTTGGTATTCCTAGAAATCGCTTTTTCCTCACTGAATCAGGTGATTTTACTCTTTTAGGTATTGGAGATATTATTTTTCCATCAGCATCTCTGGGCCTTACTTGACGTTTTTTCCAATGCCAGACCTTTCGCTGAGTTTTTCCCTTTTCTTTGGATGGGTATGGATTAATCCTGGCTTGTGCAAGAAGTTGCATGGTTGTTGATTCACTCAGCCGTGGAGAAGACGCTGCAGTGGCAGCTTGGGAAAACAATTCTTGGAATGAAATGAAAGGTAACCTGTTGACTAGGGAGTCCGCCTGTTCTTGACCATCATAACTGGTCTGCTTTGCTTGTTGCAAATGACTAAATAATGCTGGGTATTTTGATTCAAGCTTGCCAGGAGGTGCCTTTGGATTGTGCCCATTGTTTTCTTGTGGCATCTCTGAACCAGATTGTTTATAAGTAGGATCACCAGTAGCTTCTCCATTACTTTGATTGTATAGTTCATGTGCGATATCTTCATCAACTTCAATCTTAACAATCGGTGAATTTGATGAACTCCTATCTGAGATCTGATCAGTATCTTGCTTTGGAACACTTGGACCACGTGAACACGGAGCTGAGTCTAGAATTGCATTCGTTGTTAGTTCTTTTGATTTGGTACTAAAATTAGCTGGCTTCTTCAACAAGGCTACTAAACTTGACGAACCTCTTGCAATTTTGGAAGCTGGGTTACGAGAGTTTGGGACATTTTCGCTCTCAGATTTACATCTACCTGACCTCTCTAATGCTGCCTGATACTTGTTAACGTTATCTTTAACCATTTCAATCCAAGATCTACCCTGAGGGTCACGCTCTGCTCTGCCTCGTTCTCTTGGATATCCTATATGAGACATGCTTCCTTTCTCATGCAGTTTTTCAAGCAATGCATTTCTTCCTATTTCACCTACAGGAGGATAGTCTGAAGCAAAGTCAAAGTTTTCTGTTTCTGAGTTACTTCCCCCTGTTCCAAAATAATCATAGCCAGTCTTTGTGAAGTCAGTTTGATCACATTCTTGTGATCCACCATATTCACTTTCATCCGTAAGTTTTTCTACTTTCACTTCAACAGATTGGAATTCTGAACAATCTCCTTCATTAGTTTCATTTGTACCTTCTTTATCTGAAAAAGAACCTTGCTGACTGTTTTCAATTTTGTCTGGAGTTCTCTTTTCTCTTGGAATTTCTTTTTCAATAATACTGTCAATCAATGAGGAAACTTTTTTCCTTTCCATTCCAACACTGTTTGCTTCAGTTTTGTCTTTGTCAGTTTCACACATACTTGTAACATTTACTATCTTGGGCTGTGTCTGTTCTATTGCATCATACTCTGGATCCACCTTCTCCTCTTTTACTGTTACAACATCTTTATGTATAAATGGATTAACTCTAGGGGCATTCTGTTGATCCTCCTCTGCTGGTAAATTCAGCGGACTTTTATTTGTTTTTATATTTTCTTCAGTGTTATCAGCGTGTGTGCTTATTTCAGTACCTACAGCACCAACATTTGTTACCACTCTTTGTCGGGGCTGTCGCCTCTTCCTTTTACTTGCTTTTGAGACAGATTCTGCACTTGAAAGCTCTTTACTTATTGCAGCATTAGTATCTCTTAGTAAATTACTAAGGGCATCAATATCACTTTGAAAATTTTCTGGTCCTTTTCCAGCACATTGGGGCGATAAACCAGTATTTTCCAAGGTTCCATGTAACCAATAAGGGTTTTGAGCTTCTGATTTTTGTTTTTTCTGTCTCTTTTTTGTATCTGCAAACACAGATTTCAGTGTCTTATGAATTTTTACCACCTGCTGTTCTTTAGTATCAAGAATTGAGATGCAGATAATCCCATCAATTTCGAGACCATTAACAGCACCGTAACTTCTTCGGCAAAGGGAGACAACTTCATCATGCAAGCGCTGGATAATGTCTGCATTGGGTGGAGTCCCTTGCTGGATCATGTCTATATTGGGAAATCCTGGAAGCTTTGACATTCTGAAGTGTAAAGATAAAGTTAAAATAATCTCTTTAAAGAGATAATGGTAAACATGTTTATGTTGATAAGAGTTGTACATATAGCTAATATTACAACACATTCTTTATTGATTGTTTAAGATGTTCCCTTAAATTTTTATAGGAAAACATTAAACACTGTCTAACTGCTTTTTTAATCATTAATGTATCTAAGTAGGAGCAGCAACTGCTAGAAATATTGTACATTAACCTGACCTATCACTAAATGTGATTAATACCCCCAAAAGACCGCTTTATCCACTGAAGAGGTTAGTAGATACAGAATACCTTGTAAAAAAATAAACAAGAGATATGGTTCTTGGCAATAGCTCAGTAATTTATCAAGTTACAGTTATGTTTCTTATACATTGCACTTCCTCTCAATGTGCTAGACCATTGTATGAAGTTGTATTGAATTCCAACCAGTAGTCTGGACAAGGAAAAGGAACAAAGGACAATAACTCTGTAATTGCTTAACACAGTGTTATTGTTCACGTGCACTGCACTTCCTCTCATTCTGCTTAACCATTGTATGAAATTGTATTGAATTCCATTCAGTTGTTTTCAAGCTATGCTCTGGACAAGGAAAATGCAATGGATTCACCATTGATGGACCTATATCACTCACCTGGATACCATTGGCTATAATACAAGGTCACTGATCATGTCACAGATAGGGTCAATTTTAACTGCGGGTCCTGATTTAAACAAACTTAATAGAGATCCACTACATAGTGCTTCATTCCAAATATCTAAGCTCTCGACCTTGTGGTTCTAGACAAGATTTTGGAAGTTTATAAGCCTATGTAAAATCAAGTGACCCGCCAGACGGGATAAATTTTCACCAAGGGAAATGATTTGACTAATTTCAGAGGCCCAGTAGGCAATCCTTCCTGTCAAATATCTAAGTTCAGGCTTTGTGGAAGAAGAAGGTTTTAAAAGTAATCCCTTTCCATCGACATGGCAACCAGTTTTGCATGGAATGGAATTATTTGAACACTTCTGACAAGGGACGTCGGTGTCAAATTTCATCAATACTGGCCCAGTGGTTTCAGAGAAGATGTCTTTTGAAGGAAATTGTGAACAGATTTATGACGTACAAATATGACTATAACACTTACTTGGGTAATTAGTGAAACCTTGATTGTATGAAATACACTTTCTTTTCAGACAGATCATTTTAGAATAGAGAATGAAGTTCAATAAAATAAGGAACTCATGTCAAGGTTTATAATTCCAGTGAACTGGAGACAGGAAAACGTGCTTGTGTCATAGGAAAAGACAAAGTTAATATTTCACAACATAATAGAACTGTTAACTGTTAAACATGAATATGAGGTTTGACATCAAAGCTTGACCAAGGCTTCTACAGTTATGACCAGTACTGGACCATAATTCTTTTACAAATAGATCCTTGATTCTTTAACATGCCCAGTGTACAGCACTCGACGCATACGAAACTACCTCTGAGTTTAAAACCATTTCATCACAAAACTGGTTGGCAACACTGAAAAGCATTTTTGAAATTTCTAGTGACACAGCCAGGACTCTCAATTGGGACCTCCGGATTGGTAGTACAAAACGTCAACCATTGGACCACAGTGCTACCCATTTTAGACTGTTCACTGGGGGTTCTTTGACTTTGTGCGGATAACTTAGTTTTTTAACCCCAAATGACCTACTTTCAAACATGGCCTAAGAATCACAGAGACATACATATGCAGAGTCCAGTCTGGCTTATGCAAAACTTGCGCTCCTTTTTGGTAAAATTGTCAAAAACTACCTTAATTTTTTAAGTTGTCACCACGTAAGTGTCTATATAACATTTGGCAAAATTGACTACTCGCAGAGATAAACCAGCATACTGACCAATTCTTAAGATGATTGCAGGTAAAATGTGGCCTCTAAAGTATTCACATTAGTCCTAATATCCTAGTTTTTGACCCCATGCACGTTGTTACCAAGAACGAAACAGTTTAATCAAGTTAATGACCTATGTGTACTTGATCAATTTAAGAGCATTTTAACCTCAATACAATTAAGTGGTGTATCAAATAAAGTTAAAATGTAATTTGTAATTCAATTTATTACATCTACAATGTAATTGTAATTCTATTACTTACATTTAAATCGATAAATACATTCCATCTGTGTCATGCAGACATTCATTCTGACTGAATTTTATGAAGATTGGGCTAAAAATGTGGCCTCTACATGTAGAGTGTTAACAAGTTATTGTGATCACATGACATATGACAGACATTGACCAGTCACAAAGCTCATCTTTAGCACGGTGTGCTCAAGTGAGCTAACAAAATGTGAAAAATATTAGAATTAACCAGAATGTCCATCCCTCCATTTACTTCTAAATTGAATATCCCTAACAATATTTGCACTTTATAACTTGTCTCATCCAATCTAAAATATGGAGGAATGGCAGTCAAAGACATTCTTCCTCTAAAACTAAGTCAGACATGTCCTGTACTAAATGATGTATTACTAGCAGTTATCTGATTACGTTGATACCTACTTCTTTCCTATTTGCTTTCCAACTTCTGTATCACAACTTCTCAACAAGAGTATAATCAGATCCTAGTCCCTGCAAAAAAAAAAAAATCTCATTTTTTTCAAGTGTTAAACAATGTTAAAGTTTTTATCAAAAATTTTGTGAGTCCTCTATAGCTTAGTGGTTAGAGCACTTGACACAAGAGCGGGGTGTCGTGGATTCGAACCCCACTGGAAGCTGGACTCTCCACTTTATTTCATCTCTCAACTATAATTGGTAATTTCTCATCATCTTTCGACAAAAACTGCCTTGTCAAATTTCAAAGTTTCTCCATTAGTACAGAGTACGTCTCTGCTAAGCTGTGAAAAGGTCCGAAAGTAGGAACGCTGGTAAGCGGAAATTCTAAGGGCATAAACTGGCATGTCCAGAGGAAAAACGAGAAAGTAATAATTGAAATGCAGGTGAAAAGCAGGTGAAAAGTGAAAATCACAGTAGAAAAAGAATATACAGCAATGTTCTGCGTAGAGTACGTAAGAACGGATAGCCGATGACTAGGGCGGACAGAGGTTACACAGAGAGGGGAAGGGAAAGCGAGAGGGCTGAGAAAGGAGAAAAGGCAGACCGAAAAAAAGTGAAATTAAGTATTTATTTAACATTAATACAAGACTGCATTACCACTATGCAAGGAAGGCTATACAGAAGGAATTTTACTCTTACTCATCCAGTACTAGCAAGCTGAGAAAGGCTTTAAGGTACATGTAAGTATGAGTAACTAGTGAGGTATGTCTGTGCTACCAGACAGCGAGTTAACTCAACTTTACTGTGATTGCCTGGCAAGCAAGGGAGAGAGCAGAATGTACAGGTTACTGCAGCTGATTGTCTAGGTAAGCTTGAGTGACAAGTGACTGCCTATCATGGAAATGTGACTGGCAGTAGTGAGGTGACTGACAGACTGCTGAGGTGACTGACAGCCTGTAGAGTGAACTGACAGACTGTTCGAGTGTTGACAGAACGGTGTGGTGACTGACAGAATGATGTGGTGACTGACATACTGGTGAGACGACTTACAGACTGGTGACGTCACTGACAAAATAGTGAATGACTGACAGACGGGTGAGTGACTGACAAAATTGTGAGGTGACTGACAAACTGGTAAGTGACTGACAGACTGGTGAGATGGTTGTTGCTGACTGGTGAGTGACTGACACACTGGTGAGGTCATTGACAGACTGGCGAGTGACTGACCTGACAGACTGGCGAGTGACTAACCTGACATACTGGCGAGTGACTGACAGACTGGCAACTGACTGACAGATAAGATGATTGTATCCAACTGGTTAGTGACTGACAGACTGATGAGGTGATTGTTGCCAACTTGTGATTGACTGATAGACTTGTGACGTGACTGTTGCTGACTGATGAGTGACTGACAGACTGGTAAGATGACTCACAGAATGGTGTGGTGACTGACAAACTGATGAATGACTGACAGAATGGTGAGGTCAATGACAGAAAAGTGAATGAGTGACAGACTGGTGAGTGACTGACAAACTTGTGAGGTGACTGATAGACTGGTGAAATGATTGTTGCTGATTGGTGAGTGACTGACAGACTGGTGAGTGACTGACTTGTGAGGTCACTGACAGACTGTTTAGTGACTGACACACTGGTGAGACAACTTACATTTTGGTGAGTGACTTACCTGACAGACTGGTGAATGACTGACAGACTGGCTACTAACTGACAGACAGGTGAGATGATTGTTGCTGACTGGTTAGTGACTGACAGACTGGTGAGATGATTGTTGCTGACTTGTGATTGACTGATAGGCTTGTGAGGTGATTGTTGCTGACTAGAGAAGTGCCTGATAGACTGGCAACTGACTTACAGACTGGTTAGATGACTGTCACTGACTGGTTATTGAAGTGACTGATAGACGTGTGAGGTGATTGTTGCTGACTGGTGAAGTGACTGACAGACTGATGAGTGACTGACAGACTGATGAGGTGACTGGTTTATGACTGAAGAGGTGACTGACAGGCTGGTGAGTGACTGACAGACTGGTGAGTGACTGACAGACTGGTGAGGTGGCTTGTTGATGACTGGTGAGGTTATTGTTGCTGACTGGTGAGATGGCTTACAGACTGATGAGGTGACTGGTGAGGTTATTGTTGCTGACTGGTGAGGTGGCTTACAGACTGATGAGGTGACTGGTGAGGTTATTGTTGCTGACTGGTGAGGTGGCTTAAAGACTTATGAGGTGACTGTTTATGACTGAAGAGGTGACTGACAGGCTGGTGAGTGACTGACAGATTGATGAGTGACTGACAGACTGGTGAGGTGGCTTGTTGATGACTAGTGAGGTGATTGTTGATTACTGGTGAGATGACTGACAGGTTGGTGAGTGACTGATAGACTGGTGAGGTGACTGTCAATGACTGGTGAGGTGACTGACAGGCTGGTGTGTGACTGACAGACTGATGTGTGACTGACAGACTGGTGAGGTGATTGCTGCTGACTAGTGAGGTGACTTGACAGGCTGGTGAGTGGTGAGGTGATTGTTGCTGACTGGCAAGGTAACAAGGTAAATTTGACTAGCAAGACAACTCTGTCTGAGGAACATTTGTAAGTGGGTGTGACCAACTGGTGAGAGAACTGTGACCAACTGGTGAGAGAACTGTGACTTACTGGTGAGAGAACTGTAACCAACTGGTAAGAGAACTGTGGCTAACTGGTGAGAGAACTGTGACCAACTGGTGAGGAAAGTCTGAGTGCCAACATGTAAGGGTCCTCTGGTAGATATGTTTGTACAATGATTATTCCAGAGATACCAGTGTGACAGACCAGTCCTGGGTGGTTTCAAAATAAATGAGGAAAAAGTGTGACATTAGGGGTCATTTTTAGATATAAAATGATGCTGATCATTTTTATCACAATTTAACAGAGACAAGCTGAATTTTCTAAAAACATCAAAGATTAAAGAATTTGAAAAAGTCAGTAGTTATATTTTTTAAATGTTTATTTGAAATAAAGGAACTTTTCAAATCAAAGGGTATATTTTCATATACCATAAATAGAATAAATGACTTTAGTAGGAATCATCATTTGTTCACTTTATCATAGTATATGATTGAAAATTACATTTGAGCACAAAAATTTGATATTTGGTTATATTTTTTTTATTAAAGTTGTGTTTTTTCCGTTTTCAAATTCATAATTTTTAAATCAAAGGTTGAAACTTTTTGTAGTTCTATAAATGCATAAAAGGAAAATATGAGAAGACCTGTTTTACAATATTTTAACATTAAAAAAAAAATAATCAAAATTTCACGCTTGTAGGACAAGGTTAAGGCATCTAAATTAAGTTCTGAAGGTATACTAGAAGTCTTTACTTTTGTTACACTCGGGACACAAGACAGCTTAGACAGCTATTGAAATGTTAATAATGTGCCCATTTACTTAATGAATAAAGTTTCCATCTTCAGGTGTCTGCCCTCTTATCTGCCAGCCCTTCTTTTCCATGCTGTTTAAAAAGACGAACATGGTGCTCAGGTGCTGAACAATATGTATGTTGTGATCTTCAATACCTTGCTCTATGCACTGCTTAGCATAGCTGACATCGACCAGCCCTTCACTATGGTTCGTAACAGCTGGAAACAGGCTAAGGGTTAGAGCTTAAGTTGGGAGGCACAGTGCTCAGGTGGTTAATACTCTGGGCTACCAATATGGTACGTTCTCAGTTCAAATCCCGGCTGGGGGCATTGAAAATCTTGGAAACATTTTTCAGGGTTTCCCATCCATCTAAGGAAAGAACTGGTAAAAAACCAAGAGGTAGTGTCATGTGTTTCCGTGCTATATGGGGAAATAACGAAGGGGTCTATTTGTGAAGAGGGTCTGGTACTCAGATCGCCCTGTTTCTGCATCTTATAATCTCTATAACATTGTAACACCTGTCAGGGGTCTTCGCAGTGTCACCTGAGGAGAAAACCCAGGGTCGGTCAGGACTAGAACAATAAAAAGACCACTGTTAGTGCATGTATCGATAGAAAGAAAGCAGGAGGATAAACAAGAAAAACAAAATTTTGACAGGAAATTCAGTTTTGGATAGGTTCAAAGAGCCGTTTTTTCTGTTACTTGTAATACATGATTAAATCATTTGCCTTCTGTTAAGCCTTCTATTTTCTCAGTTTTTGTTTTCTTAAGCCTTTATTCTTCACCAAACTCAAGATTTTGTTATCTCAACTTTTGAACATTCTGCCTGTAGTTTATTTTGAAGTATTTTCTTTGCCTTACTTTCTCAAACTTTTTCTTTAGACTTGAGTAAGTTTTCATTTTTTTTACAAGGTTTCTCTCTCCACAGAAGAAGTCACCTTTTTCTTCATCATATTTTTCAGCTATTTCCTTTGAACTTATAGTTCTCCCTTTAAAGGGCAGTTTTTAACAACTAGTTTTGGCATTGTTTTGTTTGTTTCAAATCATTTCCTGTTTCAAGAAACATTTTGAGTGAAAATATAACAGAATTTTAATTTCAGTGTCCCGAGTGTAACATTTAATGGCATTTAAATACCTGGGATGAATTGTTGGTAATAATAATATTATAAATGAAGTTCATGCTCACTTACATCATGTAAAAATTAACATTAATTATACTAAAGAGATTTTATTCTTCATGTTACATACTAACAGACTGCAGAACCCCCTTGGATGGAGTTCCTTGAGAACAGGCGTCAAGCCTCAAAATTGGTTTTGTTTTAAAAAATATACTACAATCTTGTAGCAATCTCCCTACCCAGTTACCTAGAAGTCCCAAACAGGTTAACAAGACATATGCACCCCTTTAGTCTCCGCCAAACCCATGCAAACTTGGACTTCTTTAAGTACTCCTTTTTCCCCCATACCACAGTTTACCCACACATATTGCGATCCTGTCTGATCTTGAATCATTCAAGCAGGCAGTGGCCCAACTCAATTATTAATTGTACAATAGGTGTTTTCAAAACTTTTATTCTTTTACTATTTTTAACAATTTTAACCATCTTGTTTCTCTTAACTGTAAGAACTATCTTGCAGTAGTTTTATTTTTTATTAACACCTGGCATGCACCCTGCCCATAATACTTGTGAGAGGTGTAAGCAGTATAACAAGATAGATAGATAGACATGTTAGTATGCACATCAGACTGGTGAGGTTAACCTGTCTTGCAATGAGTTACGTTTTTATAAGTTAAGAATGAAAATAACCCACCCTCTTAGTATAAAGAGTTGTTAATAATCATTCCTGTAAAATGATTTTAAATCTACTCCACTATCTTCTTGGTCCTATATCTTTTTTAGCTTCCCACTATAGACAGATGTGATAAGCCCCAAATTCAGTCTTGCCAACTAATTAATAATTAATACCCGATCTGATTAAAATCATCTCCTCAAAACAGCTATGCTACGAGGACCTGGGGTTTCCACCAGCCAATCAGAGGTTTACTTTCAAAGTTTCAAAAGCGATACTGAAGTCTATATTTCCCAACATGATGGATTAGAAACACCAATGGAATCATCTGGAGGACAACACTGTCGATTTTATTTTGTTGTGTGAACTATTTAGACTCGCGCCTTTAAGATTAGTCACGAGTTCTCTTATTGGCCGAGATATAAATGGCTATATCAGATATCCAGTTATTCAAGAACAAGAAATTGAATGGGCCGTCATTAGATCGTACTTAGGAAGATCATGCACTTTAGTCAGATTGTGCAAGGCTCTATTATCGCAAGACTTTCTGACAAATAACATCTCTTGGAAAATCTGGGTAGACAGTGTTACAAGGCCAAGATTTGTTTAGAAGTATATAGCAGTCTAATTTTTAAGGACTTTAAAATCAAAATTAAAATAACTTAAAGGATAAGATGAAAAATGCTTACTGTATACTACCTTAGCTGTTCCAACAATATACAACTACATCTTAGGAACAATTATGGGACGTAGCAGTTTCATCCTCATACCATCAAACTAACATGTGAGCATCAACAGGAAACAGTAACCTCTGGAAGCAGAATAAAATTCAGTAATAAAGTCAAAGTGTGTACACGTCTTGAACAAATAATCACCACATTTACCATGTTGACCTAATTCCAAAATGGGACTAAATCTGTTTGATGAATGTTCTTGGCTAGTTAATATTTGGACTATGAAAAAAGACTGGTAAGCATTGCATAAAGTGTAAACTCTCAAAATTTTCAGTTCACATAGAGCTAGTAGTGTTACGTTATTCCTTTAATTTCCTTATATAGTACACAACTTTCCAACGGTGCACTGATGCTCCAGGGTGGGCCTGGCACTTAACTGGGTAGAGGGAGTGGTAAACTTTGCACCCCCAGTTTTCATAATTATTGTACCCTAGTTTGCTCACCACTTCCAAAACATTCTGACTCAGTGGGAACACCGGGCTTACTTCCATTTTGCAGGTAAGCGTTTAGCGACCGTGATGAAAGTCATACTAAATGCCGTACTATGCCGTGACCCGTTTTATGTAAAAACAACGCCATACCTGTGAACCCTACCGTTTCTTGCGGTATACTACCGGAATTCAGAGAAAAATAATCTCCCGTCTGGAGATGCCATTCTACCGTAAATTAGCAATAATTATTATGATCAAATTGACCTTTAACCCAGAATGTAAACAAATTATTGACTGGTTTGCCAATTTGTGCAGACTGATTTATCAATATCTCAGCTAAATCGTATATATATACGGTCTGCTTCCATGTGTTTGTTGATTGCATTTTATCATGGTCCGTGATTTTATGTATGTCAGCTTTTCACACATTTTATGATGGGGATTAAATTGTAAATTGGTGTCTGTACTCATCTGGGGTCATAACATAATGGATGATGGCTAAGTAGGCAGAGTGGAAAATCCTAGTCCATAAAATTAATTAATCACAAGATGTAAATAGATCGGACAAAAGGTATAAAACAAGGCTGGAAAATAATGATGGTTTAACTATTATCTTGCAATATTTTTAGATCGTTTTTTCATTTTTTATTCACAATTTAAGAATTCATGATTACCAAGATACTATTTAAGATATATTTTAATTTCTATACGCATATTTTAAAATCTTACTTTCACTTCACGGATAATTATATTGTGAAAAGAAAGTGAAAGTAGATTTAACAAGAGCTGTCAGTAGGACAGCGCGCTCGACTTTTTCAGTGCTTGCCAATAAAACAAAACTTTGACAGTTAAGGGCACACAAGACTTTAACTAGGAATTTCTAAGTACAAATCAAGAAACATTTTCACAGAGTTATCTTCTCTTGCTTACAGATAGGTCTCATGATGGTACATAAGTACTCCAACTTTCAAAGTAATATCTCAAATGGTTAAGTCAACAAGTGGACAAGAATGAAAATTTTAACTGAGTTTCTAAGACAAAAAGGGCCATAATTCACATAAAATCCTTGACAGAATTACCTTCTCCTGCCCATGTTTTGGGATCATGATGGTAAACAAGTATTCAAACTTTCAAAGTAATATCTCGAACATTTTAGTCAAAAAGTGGACTGGTACGAAAAACTTTACCAAGATTCTAAGTCGATAAAGGGGCTTAATTTTTAAAACAAATCCCTCACAGACTTACCTTCTCTTGCCTACAGATGGGGGTAATGATGTAAACAAGCATTCAAAGTTTCAAAGCAATATCTCAAAGGGTTAAGGCAATAAGTGGATTTTACCCATATTCAAAGTATTTTCTAAGTAAAAAAGGGGCATAATTCTGTCAAAAACCTTGACAGAGTTATGTACTCTTGTCTGTTGATGTAGGTCATGATGGTAAACAAGTATGATTAGTTTCAAAGCAATACCTCCAATGGTTTTGAAATAAAGTGAGGTGGTACGAAAAACTTAACCAAGCTCAATACACTTTCTAAGTCAAAAAAGGGCCATAATTCTGCCAAAAACCTTGACAGAGTTATGTACTCTTGTCTGTAGATGGAGGTTATGATGGTAAACAAGTATGGTAAGTTTCAAAGCCATACCTCCAATACTTTTGAAATAAAGTGGGGTGGTACGAAAAACTTAACCAAGGTGTGACGCCAACGCCGACGCCGACGCTGGGGCGAGTAGGATAGCTCCCCTTTTCATAGAAAAGTCGAGCTAAAAATGCTATGATTGAAAACAGATGTTTAAAGCAGCTTTTCAATGTCATTTGTGACTATTAGCTCGAAGCGCATGGACGAGTAAAAATATTCTGCAAAAATTACCCATCTCCCTCATTTTTGGGACAAATCTCCCTCATTTCTATAAAAAATAGTTCACAGGTATGCAACGCGCGTCGAATTGGCAACAAAATTCTGCGAATAAACCATAATAAGAGTCGGAATTTCATGATTATTTGCATTGCTTTAGTTCCACTTTCACAAGAAATCAATCTAATTGGGAAAAATCTTCTCGTTTTTGGGAATTCTTAAGCCTTTTTTGGGGAATTTTGACCATTTTTGTCAATTGGGAAGACGCCGAATTTCGGAGGCAAATCAGCACAAAAAAAATCAATGTCTGCAAATACCTTTAGATAAGAGAAGGAAATGCAGGTTCTTTCTTAATAGCTGACAGTAATGACTTTTCAATTACACATAATGGATTATGTGGATAATTATTTAAATCTAAATTAATTGTATTAGATGCACAACTTCCATGGATAATAATAACAAAGTAGTTAGTCGAAATTGTTATATTCTACATTTTGTTCTTGAATAAATATAACAAAATTGATATCAATTTCAATTAACAGCGGAGTGGTCATCCCGAATCACTACGACCACCTTTTTCAGCACATTGTAGATGGTCACGGTCACCATTAAGGCATTGTTAGGGGTCAAAATTAATTAAAGAGCGACCACTTCACTGTGTCTGGTCACCCTGATCTTATTTTAGTCGCTGTGACAGGGTGACAATCGGAAAAACACCTTGCATGTACTGTACATACCTAAAATGTGACAGATCAAACAGCAAACATTAGATGACGGATACTAAAAGTGACAAAAATATGAACTGATCAAAGGCTATTAAGAGGTCACAAATGAACAGGGTTGCACAGAGGTGCATATTTTTGGCCATATATGGGCTACCAGGGTCCATTTTTCTGACGCAACTTCCCAAAACAAAATGCCCACAAAACATACTTATTTGATTTTATAACTATTCTCAAAGTTATCAAAATCAATAACAAACATTTATTTTAAACTTTAAAAAGTTTGGAACCATTTAAACCAGTGACAATCCATTTAGTAAACTGATTTACTTTCTTATCAAAATTTATGACCCAGATTATGGTTATCAACATATCAATACATGCTGGAGCAACTCGACCTTGACCCTGAACTTGTGACCGAGATAATCATTTGGTCAATAGTAAACGGGAAGCCATTTTGTAAAGAACATGAACAATCGATGAAACTAAAGCTGCAGTCTGTTCCAAAATTCAGAAACAGTTCTCTTCCTTTTATTATGTTTTGGAAATCATTTAAAGATTCAATAAAAACAAAGAAAGCTCAAACTCAAACGAAAAGGGCAAGGTCGCTAAAAATAGAACATCGCCATGGATAACAAAATATTTGTTTGAACGATGGATTCAGATATTATTTAAAAGGGTCTTTTTACCTGAGTTATAGAATCCAAGTTGTTTTACCTAAAAATACAGCCAGTACTACAAAAATGACCAAAAATACAGTTAAACTAACTATTCAAACTGAGTTAGCCGCTCATGGTTTAACCCGGAAGTGACTTTTTACGGTGTTAAGGGTAAATTCTGACAGTCGGTTATCAACTACTAAATTTTTATACAGCACACATGACTAAATTGTTTCCATAGTCAAAGATCTTCTCGATCTTGTTTTTTTTTAATTCAACCCGTGGTGGATATCACAACAACTATACTTTTCAACGTTTCGGCCTTCATCAGGATCATACACTATAAACACGGAAGTATACAATAAACAAATATCCTGTTTTCTCGTATTCTCAGGGGGCTAAGCGTGTAAATTTGTTACCTATAAAACAGTACAACTTTTAACAACATTATTTAAATGTTATTTGATAGAAAAAATACCCATCTTTCAGTTGATGTCATCATAAATTGCATGATTTTTCTCCTTGTGTAAATTTTGCTACAGTATCTGAGGTCACCCTCGTACTCAGAAATGAGAAGAAAGTTTCTCGTATTGTCAGGGATTTATGTTTGAGTCTCTGGCATTGCCCCATTGTAGAATCCAAAAACTTATAAATGGTCAAGGTACATAGCTTGGCATAATATGTTACAAGTAAAAACAGTAATGATAGACAGTCGAATAAAACAATATGGGCACTTTTACTATCCCCACCACAAAAAAAGAATAAGGAAATTTTAGCATTTTCAGTAAAATGCCAGTATATTTATTAATTTTCAGTCAAATCACTTGAAACTTTTTTGTGCCAGTTTTGTTTCATATCTCTGTAAATGATAACAAAAAGTTGCCAATTTGACACCTTTAAAGAGGCACTCCCTATATCTGGCAGATTATTTTCTCCAAGTATAGATTATGTGTTCACTGAACGTAAAATGACATATAAATACAATTTCAAAGAAGAACCTATGGCGAAAAATGCCTCATTTGATAAATGTAGAGGCCTTCTGTAATAAATCGCATCCACCCATTAATTGTACAACAACAACTCTACATAGATTATTGAATGGCTTACAGTATTGCAGCAAATTCTAAACCGCTGATTTTATCGATAAGGAATGAAAGGCGCATAGCTGAAACTTTTAGGATAAGTTATAATATTTCCAAAGATTCTATTATTTATGTTTTGGAGGTTACTTAGTCGACATCAGTTATAGGGTATATCCCTTTAATGTTGAGAATAATATGAGAACCCCTGAGACTACGAGAGAACGAGACGTTCTTACTAACGTAAAGAAGCTATATTTCTGCGCATAATACAAATCAGGAAAATGCATACAATCAGTATATATTGCAATTAAAGAAGATATAGGCTATAATACATGGCATTGCATAATTCATTAATCTACAGTGAACTGTACTTTTGCCGCATTCATTCCTTCTGGATACCAAATATCTTTATTTATGGGCCCAGAACGTTATTTACACAGACGGTCATAATAGGCCTACTGTTTACCATATGTTACGGCAAGAATTAAAATCAAAGGACTGAAAGTGCTGGAGGGTCGATTGTCTCTGAACAACACAGACTGTACACATACATATGTAAATATCAGGACAACCCATGCATGAGTAAAGTTATCAACAAACTGGAGACACAAATGTCCACAGAGTTTGACCTTTAACCATATGTGTAAACTTTACTTTTGATAGGAACCCATGTGCTTATCTTTTGCATTCAGTGACTACACGTATGTTCAACTACCCTATAAAGTATCATAGCTGTGCGCAAATTCAATTTCCAGCATCTCTACCAACTGCTCTACGTCCGCCGACTATAGAGTTATTGGTAAAAATCGAGTTCTTATAAATTTTTATGTCCAAGTCGTTCGTTCGCGCATTAATAGTATTTACGATTAATTACACATTTAAAGAACAATAACGAAATAATATTATTCTATTCTGAAATGTTTTTAAATTATTTAGATTTATTACTATATAATTTTGAAAACAGAAATCGCTATAATGCCTAACAACTGTTTATATGGAACTACTTGTTTGTATGTTGTGCGTTCGGCCGTAAGGCCGATATACTCTGTTAACATTGGCTCGATTTTAACAATCGACCCAAAAATAACGGACAAAAAGTGAAAGCGAAGCTTAGGAGCGTTATCAATGATTTAACAACCGTGACGCAACTGTCAATATGATATATTCATACTTCAGCAGTGTTTTCCATATGTTTATCATACAAAACAGACGCGGAAGTGACTTACACAAACTTTTATTTGACATTCCCGGAAAATGTTTTGGAGGTGATTGGACCAATAACTCCAGTTTTTGCCGTCATTTTTTTTTTGGTGAAAGGGTTCATACGTAATAAAAATGTACGCTTAAACTGACGTGTTGTGTTTATCTTGAGAAACACGTGTTTAGTTACACCATTAAGGGTGTCCTGTTTGTCCGGTCTAGGGTGTATTGTTTCCATGAAAACAATAGTGTTATGTTACGCAACTCTGCTGCCACCCATTTAGGTTTAAAGTTTCCTAATACTTTTATAGTGACATATCTTTTAGTGACAATAAGGATACACGCATTTGTCATATATTATATTTTCATATAAAACACACCAGTCGAAATAATTGCATCAACATCCTTCTAAGACACCACGTACGTTAGGTATTTACTGGTACTATCTTGAAATGTGGTTCATAACCCTGGTCCAACATGTGGTGAATGCGCAAAAGCAGTAGATCGAGCAAGGAATCATCGAACGCTAAGGTGTGTGGCCTGCTACTATTCATGGCATATAAAGTGTGCCAATATTTCTCCAGCCATGTTTACAGACTCTTTCTCAAGTTGATCAATCTTGTGACAGTTGTACCTGGTAATAATGGAGGACTTTTCTTTTTGAATGAACTGCGTTTTCTTAAAAAGAAATGTCCCAATAAATTAAAAATAGCTCAATGAACACCGCATCCGTGGTCTACTGGTTAGAGTCGTTGTCTTGGAATCACGGTAACCTCTCATAGATAGAGGGTCATAGGTTCGATCCCTGCTACCGACCATGTCTCTTTGTGTGAGAAAGTTGACAGTTTCTTATGGATGATAGGAGTCTAGTACTGGTCCAGGAACGATTGTGAAGTAAACTACCCGCCTGTTGAAACGTCTACAACAACAGCTGGTATGTGAACATTAATGGCTTACGGAACAAATTTACTGAGATACATGAGCTATAAGCTGAAAAACTCATATATCTATTTTTCATCTCTGAAACTAAACTTGACGATTCAATTTCAAATAGTTAATTTGATATCTCTGGCTGCAAGTTACAACGTCGTGACAGGAACAGCCATGATATCTGGTCGCATACTTCATGAGTTAGAGCCAAAAGACTTATCGTTTGAGGTAACAAAACGAAGTGGTTAATTTTAATTACTTCTATTTACAGGAAGCCACGCTATGTAGATTGTTCTTTATCCTGCTGTAGACAAGATAATATCGCGCTATTAAATGTTATAAGGTGACTTAAACTATGACATAATGGACCATACAAAAAATAAACATCTTCAGGATCTCATGGAGTTGTTTGATGTTACCAATCTGATGAAATCTCCAACTTGCTGTTTGAAAAATTGTGCGCCAAGTTTACTAGAAGCTTTTTTTACCAACTGTACGAGTATATGTATGAATACTCTAAAGTTTGTTACTGGAGTATGAATTGTCATAACATGATATGTAACGTTATAAATAATGCTACACCTAAACACTAGAAACAGAAAATTGCGTACAGGTATTTTAGACACTTTAACATTGATGATTTCAACACAGTAAACACAGTAGTGTCCATATCCGTAACTCCGGATATAATGTACTGTTATTTTCGGCCCGATTTTATTCTTTTTTGTTTATTGTAAAAATACACGGTTATAACGTACATCGGTTATAACGAATATTCGGATAAAAGAAGCAATATTTTCTGGCCCAAAGCTGAAAAAAGTGCAATAAAGTAGTCGTATATATCGAAGCGAGTAGGTCTACCTCGAATTGCTGTTACCGTGACATTTTCATCATACTACTCTTCTTGGACAGAAAACGTATGGTCAATGACTTAACTTACTGCCTGGATTTATCGTAATCATCGTGGATGAGTCTGTTGCATCGATAAACAGATGCATGTTTGACTGAATATTCTCCACCGTATCGTTTACATACAAAGTTGATAGACTCTAATACTGTACCCTACATGTTGCATGTAAGTACAGAGTACAGCTACATAATGACAACACTTTCGCAAGTAAAACAAAAAGAGAACGTCACAGACTCACAACGGAGAATACTCCACAAGCAGAGAACACATATATTATCATGTAGATTAACTTTAGTATTACAAATGTACCAATTAACCGAAGTACTGGTAAATACGGGAGGGTAGATAAACCTTGTTGTGACATGCTAAGATTACACTCCTATTACTCAACCAAAGAGACGAGTTGCGTTACGAATGCATTTCCTCTTACATAATTATGAATATTAGCACCGTAGCGCATGAATATGAAATTCAAATTTAAAGTATGAATAAATGCATTTCATACCTTTTCTGAAGTCAGACTACCAAGAACATAAACCTTAAGGGCGTGACTATAAACAATCACGGGACACAAATCTACTCTCCCCATATGCCTACCATACCATGTACAAAACATGAATATACTAGTAGCTTTTGTGTCATCAAATGAACTGACTGACTGACTGACTGACTGACTGACTGACTGACTGACTGACTGACTGACTGACTGACTGACTGACTGACTGACTGACTGACTGACTGACTGACTGACTGACTGACTGAAGGACTGTTTAGGGTTCGGTCATGAAAGTGTTCCAGAACTCTGATATTATAAACTTAATCTTAAGGGGGTAACTGGAGAGGTTTTGGATATTTGCACTCCCGGAAAATTACGTTTTTTATATTTCAAAAATAATGATTTAACTGAAAAACAAAACATTTATGCAGTAGTAAACTTAGGCAAAATAGGAATATTTTTGAGGAAAAATATTTTGACCTCACATTTTGTGACTAAATTGGCAGTTCTTTGTTACAGACCTATGCCGTCATATCCCAAAGCTCGTCGAAATCTAAAAAACACATTTTTTTCAGTCTTTATTGAATTTCTTTCTTATATGCACATTGACCCCCATTTTTTATTTTTATATTCTAAAACAAATGTTTTCATCAAACTGTAGGAAAAATATCTGAAAAACCTTGTTATTCTTTTATCATGAAAATAGTCATTGATCAAAATTGAAAAAATGAATTTTAGTGGATGAGGTAATAATAAGGAGCGTACTATTTATTCAGATCATGATAGAACTACCACTATCTCCAATTTTTTATCCTAAAGTATGACAAACTACAGTAGAAAAGATTAAAATTGATAGCTATTCTGAAAAATACATCACATACATAAACGTTGACAATACCGAAATTTTAGCTAATTTTGCATTTAGCACGTTGATCTGATAGTGTATCACTAAAAATTAATATTGCGAAAAAGTTGTCGTTGACCCATCATTTTTTCCCCCAGAAATTAACTAGCAATATGTTAGTCTCCATAAAAAACAGTGTCAATAAGATTTCTTGTTATTTTGAATTTCAGCAGTGACCCCCATAAACTTCTTTATTATCCCATAAAACAGTTAAAAATGAGGGCAATGAAACAGCTTACAGAATTTGTAAATTACATTCCCATGGAAGATTAGTGTGCAAATTGCCTAGGTTTAGAAACGATTTTGGTTAGAACTTTATGATCTGTTGTAAAATTTCTCAAACGTTTGGTAAGTATATGGTAACTTTAACATTATTGTAAAACTTTTGTATTCATGTATGAGATTTCTTGCGCCAAAGTTTAAATATTGTACACTGGAGTACGTTATAGCAAAACGTATACATGTATCACGTATTATACAGCACGTCGCATGTCGCCATCTACACTGTAAATGCGCAGAAATGACTCTACCGTATTTCAATTTTAAATGTTGTCTTTGGTCAAATATTCTAGTAGAGATTTTGTTGCTTCGTCACAAGTTTATATAGCAATTATCAGCCCAAAGCTAGAATGTGCGACATCTCACGACCGCTGAAAATGACGCAGTGGTGTTCAATCAGATGGCTAAAACAATTATCTCTTATATACAAGAGAAACAGGTTTGCAAAACCTTCTTGACAGGAGTACCCTGTAGTAGATGTCATGATTCCAAATTGGTCATGATCTACCAAATATGCCACCGCTTAGCTATCGTCGACCCATTTAGATCCCCCTCTAGACCGAGAAGACATTTGCATGACATTGCCATAACAAAGTTGTTGTCAGTTTTGATTAATTAAAGGTCCTGCGGAACAGGCTAGCTCTAATATTGACACTCTGTCAGACCTTGAGTCCGTCAAGAGAGTACTGGTTACCTATTGTACCTATCCTTGTTTAAAGGGGCATCAAATGCTCTCATAACGTTTATTAAGAAACTATGTTTGTTATTAAGTATTAAGGGGTAGATAGAAAACTCTGCTAGTCACGATTTGTATCATTCTCATAGCTATATAATTTATGTATGGCTACGGTTGCCGCGGCCTGAGCGACCGTGTTAATAATTAGGATTTACCTTTTGCGTAGCTTCCTAAAACAGAAGGCGCTGCATAGTATCAATGTAATATGATGATACAATTTGCACATATTAGAATGGTGATATACATACTACATGTACTTCAGTATATATGTATATATGTCTGCATTGTGTAACCTTGCGTTTTATTACATCTTATAGTATGTGAATGAGACTAAAACAACTAAATAAATAAATCATAAATGAATAAAGAAACAATTAAAGAAAGGAAAAATGAATGATTAAACAGACAAACAAACAAACGAATAAAAAAACGACCAAACAAATAAAGAAATAAGTAGAAACAAGAGCTATCCCTCACAAATGACGAATGCTTCCGAAAGAGGTGTCTCACAGTCTGTGTCCTCTCCATGTGCTCAATAATTGTGCTATGTAATTTTAAAATCCTTCCATGCATGACAGAGTTACCATGC
Source organism: Saxidomus purpurata (assembly GCA_022818135.1). NCBI lineage: Eukaryota > Metazoa > Mollusca > Bivalvia > Venerida > Veneridae > Saxidomus > Saxidomus purpurata. The sequence continues at coordinate 49,665,370 of JAFMSR010000008.1, read as the reverse complement.
ATACAGTTTTCCATTACTTTTAAACACTAAGTGTCCTTGACCTTTGAGGTAGGGACATGGTTCTTGCACACAACACATTGTCTTGATGTGCTAGACATTTATGCCGAGTTATTTTAAAATCCTTCAATGCATGACAAAGTTATAGTCCGGACACAAATGTGTGCATGTATAGAGGATTCCACTACCTTCAAACTCTAAGTGTGACCTTGACCTTTGAGGTAGGGACGTGGTTCCTGCACGCGACACGTCGCTTATGTGCTAGACATTTGTGCCAAGTGGTTATTTTAAAATCTTTCAATGCATGACAAAGTTACAGTCCGGACACGAATGTGTGCATATATAGAGGATTCCATTACCTTCAAACTCTAAGTGTGACCTTGACCTTTGAGGTAGGGACGTGGGTCTTGCACGCGACACACCGTCTTGATGTGCTGAACATTTGTGCCAAGTCACGAATTTCAAAAGCTTTCAATGCATGACAAAGTTACTGCCCGGACACGAAGAAATGTAAAGGCGGATGCACAGACGGACGGACAGACTGTGTGATTTTAATATGCGTCCTTTCGGGGGCCAAAAAACAAAACTGGTAAACGGCATTACATGTTTATAAATTATGTTGTCATGATTTTGTTATGGCCTATTATGGTTTAAATAAAAAAATATTTATGGTATAAATCTCACGGAGAATGCATTGTAATAGCCACCGCTTGCTTGACGATTTAGTGTTTTTTGTCCTATATATTTCATTTTCTTTTTCTATGTAATAGTCACCCTTTGTAAATAAAGTTGGTCGATGAAAGGAAGAACTTAAGTACAAGGATATGTATGGGTGTTCTAAGTCATTATAAATCCATTCATGTTGGTAGAAGGGCGTGCAAAATATTGACAGAAGTGTTTATTCCTAGCTTTCACGTTAAACGTTAAAGAAGAAATCAAATTTAATTGACATTTGGTTTCAAAAGAGAAAGAGAAGTCCACAAAAAATTCAAAACATGAAATATTTTAATTGGTATTAGTACCTTTTGATGTCAGGTTACAGTATAGAGGTAATTTGACGAAGTTTTGATTTGTTTCACGTATACATTGATTCCGGTAGGTTCAAAACCTTTGCTAAGCCTGTGTCATAAAAGTACATATTATTACCCGGGTTAAAACCATCAAAAGTTCTTTAAATTACTTGCGCCAATAAGTTAAGAAGTGGATTATTTTCTTTTAATTATATAACTTTTCAGATAATCTACCAATAGTTTCGCACCTTCAATAAGTAATTATGTTAGACCAATACGTGAAATGGTCTAATTTCTCTAGTCCAGTTTTTACAAAAACTATTTTAACAGGCTAAAACTTGATAGATAATTTTACGTTAAAGACAGAGAAAGAAAGACAGGACACTCGGAAATTCAAACAAAGTGTTGTGGGACATATTTAAATAAAATACTACATTATTACAGAATTGGTAAGCTAAGACGGTAAGCTATATACATTTAACTCTTCGAGTACTGCAATACAATAATAAGTTATAATCAAATATTTAGATGTAAATTTGAGACCCATTCGCGCTAATTAGGAAAATTAATGTCCGTAAAGTGGGCGGCCTAGCGGCCTAGCGGCGTGAAGTTAGCGGCCAAGCGGCCTAGCAGCCTAGCGGCGCGAAGCTGGCAGCCTAGCGGCCTGGCGGCGTAGCGGCGTGAACTTGGCGGACTAGCGGCGTGAACTTGGTGGCCCAGCGGCCAAGCGGCGTGAACTTGACGGCCTGGCGGCCTAGCGGCCTGACTTTATGGTCATTGAAATAAGTTTATTTTGCAAAGCAGAAACATTCAAAAAATTGTTTCATATTAAAAACACTAACAGACTTTCTTAATTGATTTCTTCATCAACATAAAACCCCAGCGGCCTAGTGGTCTAACAGCCTGGCGGCCTAGCGGCCAACTTGTGATGACTAGACATCTTTTTTAAACGAAAATATGGTATATTCACTTTATTCAATGTCACTCATTCTGCGATAAAAATACCACAAAAATACAATTTCGTTATAAGAAAATTGATTTCTTCATCAACAAAAACCCCAGCGGCCTGGCGGCCTAGCGGCCAAACGACTTAACATCTTTTTTTTTAAACGAGGCCAGACCGCTTGGGTTTTATGTTGATGAAGAAATCATTTTGTTTATAACGAAATTGTATTTTTGTGTTATTTTTATCGCAGAATGAGCGACATTCACGGAAAAAAGTAAAATTACCATAACTATTTGGCGTGCTTTCGTTCTGTGTTGTCGTACTGGTGCGCCTTTTTTGTCGTCGTTTCGCCTTTGCATGCACTGTCATGTTGTCGTTGTTTCGTCCTATTGTTATCTCAAAAATGCATTTTTCCTTACGTAATGGAACACTACGGAAACGCATTTGTCGTTTTCGAGTTTTCGTGTTGGCGACCCCGTCAGAATGACAAAACCATACAAATAAGATGATAAACATGAACGAGACTTTTAAAATAGTGATAACCTCAAATCGGGTCAATACAACTGGACAGCCAGTGAAATGGCAACGTCTTGGGGAAATTATATTCAAAATGCTGCGTAATGGATTTAACAAATAAATGAGCTATTGTCCGCAGTTTTAGATGTAAACTGGTTTGTTTATTTATCAACTTTGGTCTCAGACCTTTGATTCCCATCTTTTATTATAAGGTAAATGAAAATGAAGGAAAATATTGCAAAACAAAGACTAAGTTTACAATTCTGGACTGTGTATATTGAGACAGCACGTAAAAACATGCTGAGCACATCAAATGAGACCTTTGTATTCAGACAATAGAACATATGAATAATTGGGGACTGCATTCTTTTTCAACTTTAAATCACCCTGCCCCCTCCCCATATGCCGGTTTTGCAACTAGTGTTCTCAATAATTTACATAACTTATATTATTCCCTAGGCCATAATCCTTGCCTGCCAACACTGATTTAATGGTCTTATATAGGCTTTTATTGTTGAAAGATTTAGTAAATATACTATTGAAAATAGAATTAAGATTATAAAAGTGCATATAGTAGCAATAAAATAAGGGTCACGTAATATAATGTACTTTTGACATGCCCGAGATAATCTTTTAAAAGAAAAATAAACATACGCTTGTATAAAACGGAATTTTTAATTAATTATTATATTTTAAGGCGTGTTTCTGTCTTGCATGGATAAACAATTTTATTGAAAATTGATGCACTAAAACAGCAATCATTTAGTTAAATCTAGTTTTCTAAAGGTCATGCTTTATAGGAAATGTGTTGATCTACACAAGATTGCATTTTCTATAAAGCACATTCTGATTAACGTTATTTTTTCAGACTAATATATAAAACAGCTGTAAAATGCGAACAGAAAGTGGCAACGCGGACGGCCATGCTGCACTGCTCAAACTTCACAGAGGAGCGCACCTGTCCCGAACCAGGCAGGGAACTGCACGCACAAGAATCGTTCACTCTCACCATAAAAACACGAGAGCACAGGAACGTTTGGAATGTACTACTACACAGTCAACTCCACGTGCCGCACCAGAAACACCAGAATTAAAACTTCGGAGAAGAAGCTCATGTTCCACGTTAATATGGTATCCTGGTATGCCAAACAAAGACAGCCATTCATGTAATGATGTATTAGGCCTTGCTTCGCAAAATGATGCGAAACAAACACCAGAACAGACTGGAGATATTCCTAACAGTGCAAAAGTAGTGGCAAGGACCCGTAAAAGGTCCTTAGGATATGGTTATAAACCGCCATTAGAAACTCTTCTACCGACGTCTGCAAAGGAATATGAAAGTGATTCAGATGGTATGTGTTTTGTTTTCTAATATTATTCTATGCAAATTCACTAGTAACTAGTAACTATTCACGTTTGCGAAACAGTTCTTACACCTGAGATAAATTGCTCCTGAGACTCACTCCAGATGGATTCAAGCTCAAAGGGAAATATATTTTAAAATATATTAGATCTCTTTAAATGGTAGTCATTATCACTTAGACGTAACCCCTGAGTAAGACGGCCTACTTGGTACATATGTTGACTTCACAGTCCAGTAGCGTAACTAAATAGTTTTACTGTCAATGTTTCAACATGTTTTGTTAACATGGATAGACATTATCTCAAATAATGGTTAGAAAGTCACTAGAAAGAATCAGCATGGAGTGAAAGCAACAAGAAACGCGGCAATGGAACAGTGCCAAAGGAAAACAATTGAGCGCAAGTTCCTCTAGCCACTTTACGGTGTGCGGGTTTTTATTGACTGTAACTGTTTTTCAATTCTTACAGCAACTATGACCTTTAACCTGGGGGCCCCGAAATAAATCAAAGCTACAGCTCAATATAAGCTACAGTGCCAAAGGAAAACAATAAGCTACATATGTAAAGTTTCTTGGCAAAACCTCTTTCTATCTCGAATTATTGGTCAGTGACCATTTTTCTAGTTTTAATAAAAGCAACATTGGTCATATACGAGCTACATACATGTACATACCAAATGTCATGGCAATACTTCATTCCCAATACGAGTTATATACGACTTACAGCAGCCTTGACCTCAGGTACCCAATATGCAATCTCAAACTGCATCTCATATAAGCTACATACATACGATGGTTCATGGAAATACATTATTCGTAACTGGGAACCACCTGTCTGACGCTGCCTACCCGCCGACGTACCGTATCTAAGTTAAATCAAAGCGCTGTGAGCGCTGAAGGCCTGGGGGCTATAGGTTAACTCCCCGAAAAACAACTTTTCACCTACGTGTTCTGCGTTGAATCTTACCTAAAGCGCGGGTCGAAATGTGCAGAGGACGAAATTCAATATATGACACAGAATGAATGATTCACAAATATATGGGTGACAGGGAAGTTTGTTTTATTATGAAATGTACGTTAAATGAAAAATAATCACATAGTCAACATTATAAAATGTTTAAGCCAGTACAAATAATTCGATCTGCGCTTTGTACAACTTCAAGCGATATGATCTGATGATGTGGATCGAAAATTATTGTGTACCAATGACAAGACCTTGAAACAGAAATAAACAAAGCAATACCAGCAATGAAATATAAATACAGTACTGTACAATGTGTATAACAGAGAAAACCAAAAATGATTCTGGGTTACCTTGTAGTTGTAATCATTGAAACCGTTCACTGGGCCTCGACATGCAGCGTCCTCGATAAATGGCGGGTGAATTTGATCACGTTAGTTCCTTCTCGGGAATGTACGTAAATTATATCTTTTTTTAGAGACATTTATTTTTAGGTAAATATATATGTTATCGTTCGTAAATAACAAAGTTGTCAATGAAATAACATCGGAAATTTGAAAATCAAACTACAAACTCTTATATCGAGCTTCGTACGTTTTCGTAAATTTCCGTAAATATCCGTACTTTTCCGTGATATGCATATGATTATCTTCCGTAATCAGCTAACAGCGCATTAATTTCTAAAACAGAAAAAAATGTGTAATGCAGCCCGTAAGCTGTATACCTTCCTGCAGTCGTTTGAAGTTTTATGTACTATTTTTATTTGTAACATGTTCTTATCATATGCGGCATTCAAACAGAAGATTGATCTGGTCTGTCTTGCACTACTTTCGCACAGCGCATGTTTACAGTTGTTATTCGCACATAGCACGGCTAAAATTCTTGCAGGGTTTGAAATGTGGTATACTAACTTAGGCCTTGGGGACTTTCAGTCCCCAGGCCAAAAACCTGGTTAAAATGATATCAAGTCAATCAAGTGCAAATTCGATGTATGAGGAATGCTAGGCAAAATAACTTCATGATACATGACGGCAAATGATGTCACTAACACCGTCATGCCATTCAGACCTCAGCAAGAATTTAATTTTGGAACTTGTAAGTTTTCGCATGCTAATTATAAAAGTTATTGCTGAATACGCTTACCTATGGTGCCCCTAATGTGATTTGAATTACATTATACATTTGATCTGGAATATTTTTTTCTGAAATGCGTATAAAATACAACACAATATTGTTTTCGGTTATGAAATGTATCATTTCGTCTTTACGAAATTATAGTTCGTTATTACGAAATACATTTTAAAATTACGAAATGTATTTCGCCAAAACGGAATACTATTTCGTATTCATCGTAATTACGAAATAATATTGCGTTTTCTAGCCTAGGGGCACCGTCGGTAACCTATAGCACAAAGTTGTTGTGTTCCTAATATTTAACAGAGTGGACGCGGCCTTCTTATAAGTTTCCGAGAGCTTTAATTTCACCTGACATGTGACATTACAGCATTATCATAAAGTCATAAAATTGCCTGAAATCTCTCCCACCAGCTCAATCCGTCTAAAAGAATAATATTGACAAGATAATTTAAGACCTTAAGAGTTATAGGTCAAACAATGATAATGTTGTTGAAATGTATTTCCACATTAAGCCTCAAATCAAAACATTTTGTGAAAATATTCATTGATAATTACATTATTTACCTCCAGGACCTGCCTTTGTTATGTCATTGAAAATCTTTTACATTATATATCATTAAATTTGATCATAGTTTACGGTTACGTGGGTTTATTCTATATATTTTATATACTGCAACATGTTAGTTGAACATGGTCAGCATAAGTCAGGGATAAAATTAAAAGACAACACATTAATTTTGTGTGTAATTGCAACCGGATTTCTTTAAGACATGACAATAGTTGAATATAATACAAGGTATGCATACCTTAGAAAGAAATTACAGAAGTAAGTTGCAATGATTCAATGGGACAAATTAAAGATAGATTTGGATGTAGGCAAAATCAAGCCATTAATTGGTAAGACAACAGTTTCCTAACATGAACGTATCTAGCTATATGTGAATCTTCAGTCTGTTATAACGTGTTCGTTTAGAGTAAAACAGTATACAATGATAGTACCGAAGACTGTGCCACGATTAGGAAACTAGTACACGTGTAAAACTTTAGAGCCGGAGTTGTATCTAACAATTTGAAGGATACAGATTCGAACACACCGCTATATTGTCAATAAAGTCACGTGGCGGACAGATAGAATGCTGCCAATATACTACACTAGTACAAACGCAGAACGATCTTTGAAATTGTGTGCGGCGTAATGATGACTTGAACAAAATATGAAATTGCTATTCTCTCCAACAATATGATAACATTTAATAACAGAGTAGCAATTTACCTCTGCTAGTCTTGGCGTTTTATGTAGAAAGTCACAAACCTCTCAGCTAATATTATTCACTGTTTTTTCTGGTTTATTTTAAGTCTTAGCCTACTATGGATATTTTTCCTCTGATTTTTTTAATTTACTATCTATTTACAGAAGCAGATGAAGAAGAAAGAGAAAGAGAAGCGGAAGCACAATCACTTAAAACTCTGCAGGCAGAGAAATATAACAAAATGTGCAAAATAGAGGGAATAACACCATGTGGAAGGTTTAAAAGACAGATGACGGACTGTGTAGCGGATATTTCCAACAGTCTCTTGGGAACTAAAGATATCAAATCTATTTGCGTAGCTCTTACTGTGAGTCACTATTTTCGGATTTATTTAACAAATTAAAACCTTCGGATTTCGTATTTTAACCAGGTTTAAAAATCTCATTAAAAGCACGTTTTTTCTTCGTATGGAAGCTGAACAAATTTGAAATACAAATTTCGCGAGGTTTACTTTTTAAATTTTAGAAGTTGACATGCTGTTTACAAACGTTTCCTCTTATACTTATGTGTCACATGCCTTTATACAAGTGGATGGTTTTATGACCAAGAAACATGTCTTGCATGCGAAATTAGCCGCTGTTAGTATAAAACGCATTCATAACAACGCTTTCTAAACCGAAAAGGTCATATATCGCAGGGCTTTTTTTCAATGTTGCTGTGAGAAATTAGTAAAGCTTTCTGACAAATGTTTATCATGAGGAAACGACACGAGCATGAAAGAGAAACAGATCTCAATGTTGTTTTAGAATAAATGGAACACATTGTTAGCCGAGCAAATTCAAAGCGATCATGGAGTCATTAATGCGTTACGCCATTAAACTCCATACGCAAACCTTCTTATTCAATGTCTCAATTTTTGTTAAAAAGTAGGACTGAGCCGGAAAAGCAGTAGAAATGGTTTCAATATTTCATTAGATTGGTATTTTAGGCGGGTGCTTCTGTAGTTAAATTGCTCGTCACAAACTGGATTCGGACTAATTTGTGGCACAGGTTTAACAGAAAGCTGTGTCTCAGCCAGGGAATACATTGTATAATTTAGTTACGTTTATCGAAAAAGTTATACATTTTATACTGTTATAGCACATACATTATATGTATAATGTACATGTCAAGAAACATTCACGTGTTCGTGAGATCACCTTACAGAGTTAAGTTGCTTATTTCAAACATAGAAAGGTGTTTTCAATACTGATACAGATTGTTTGTCTTATAATTCAGTCAAATGTGACAATCAAAGAATTGGACCTGTCAGGAAATGATCTCAGTGCCAAAGGTGCGTGTTACATTGCGGAGGCTCTCAGAGAAAACACTAGCGTCGAAGATCTGGTAGGTTTTGTTTGTTTTGTAAGGTTCCAAAACACGAGATTTTAAATGACTAAAATATTAAAAGGAGTGTCGCCAAATTGATGCTATCTCATGTATGCACACAACCTGGAACTTGTTGATTTACCTTCTTGTATTATTGACATGCTATTAGATGTTATATAATTTCGCCAAATTAAAAACGTAGAATTTAAGACAATGTTGTTGCAAGAAGTAGTGTAGTTGGTTTTATACTTTATTTTCAGTCTTTATGTCAGTGTAATATAGATCTACAAGGTTTGCGGTCTTTAACAGATATGTTTCTAGAGATGAAACCGATGAAGAGGATAGATTTGTCCAGTAAGTAGTATCTTACTTAGAAAATGGCATTCATATGAGAACTTTCTGGTTTAAAGAGTGCAATATTTAGACTTGTAAAATGTTAGCAACCACGTGATTGAGTTAGTTTTGTTTAAAGATATCTTATAGAAGATATCAAATTATGTAAAAAGTAGATATTCTGCTGGAAATTGGTGTTTGAAGGGATAATATTATGTTACAAGTTTGACTCACCAATTCAATGCAGCGTCACTCTTGCCTACTCACTAACACAACGAAGACGTTCACGATATATCTGTAGTAGGTAGGTCTTTAGTATATAAGTAAATTACATACCCAGGTTTACACAAGAAATTCTATCTTACATTTTCAGAAAACAAGTTTGAGCGTAAACATGCAGAGATGTTAGCAGAGGTGATACAGGTATGCTTACATTGTATTTGTACATAGTAAATAAGTTTATTTGCAGATTTGGTAAACATGATAAAAGCTATTTAGTTTATTTTCTGCTGACATCAAAACTATTATTGAAGGTGCACGTACTTACGGTCTGTCTTGTTGCGCTTATGTTATACCCTATTATTTAATAAAAATGCTTAGGACTCCTGCAGGGAACCAGGGCTATGAATATATGTAATGTTTTTCAACAGACAGACATGTAGCATTTGCTGTGTGTAAATTAGCATTCTTTTTATCAATTTTGCTTGGTATATGACGGTTTGTGCACTTCATATGTTTGAGATTGCATTTTACATACATGTATAACCCTAATTGTATAGCTATGGGAACATTCGATATGCTGCATTTCTCAACATGAGCTTATAAATAATTGTATTGCCATGGCTACAAATCCATTAACAGGGTAATAAATTATATAGCTTTAGTATATTATAATATGTTATATGTTTGCAGAAAAATGACTACATAGAAGAACTTGTGCTGTCTGGAAACCAGTTTGATGATGTTGCTGGTGTGTCAATAGGGAAAGCATTAGGTAACAACAGACTTTGCAAAGTAATAGCAATAACATCTGTTCTTATAATTAAACGTTAAGTTACAGATTTAGAGCATAGATCACATTATTCGTGAGTAATTTAATGATTAGTAAGACCATCCTGCACTTAGATACCGTTCCTCGTTTTATGACAGTGTGATGACTCATTGTGGCCTACTAAAACAGAAATATTTAGAAAATGTGAAAACAAAGAGGGATTCAATAATATATAAAGCGTGGTGCAGATGCATAATTGTAGATATGTACAGAACCGTCTCCCCACGCCCTGCATCCATACTACTTATATTTTCAGTTTTGTATTTTCATTATGATATTTCCTTACAAATTCAAATAAGAAGATTCACTTCGGAATGTCAGACTATTCCTGGCTGCTGGAGGTTCAAATCTAGACCAACGGTTGATTGTATACTTGTTTTATATATGCACTTCATGATCGTCGTTAAGTATAACCGCTTCACGACACTTACTTATATTGCTTAGTACCATAAACAGCTCAATATTTATATTTATTGCAGGAAGCAATGTTGGCATAAAAAAGCTGGATTTGAGTTGGAATCATCTACGACGAGAAGGGGCGACCGCTGTGTGTATGGCATTGAAGGTATGTTCTCAAACAGTGATTTTGATTTTGGAGCAAATCCAACTATGAAAGAACTCTGTGGACACATACTTACATTTTATGGTAGTTCAAATAATAAGACAGAGTTTCAGTCTCTTATGTCGTCATTAAGCTCACCCGAAAGACGCAGCTGCTACCTGTTTACAACTAGATGAACTGGGGCACGTGACACATTAGTGCCTTTGTCCAAGGATATATCTCGTGCTCCGACTGGGTACAGTGTCAGGCATATTAAATTATAGTAAACCAGTCTCTTTTAAGCTGACAAATTTCCTTTAATTCAGCATAGTTTAACCGCAACCTTATTAATAAGCCTATTAGTATCATCCGGTTCGAATAAAAAATATTGCCGTAGGATCAACACAAAGGTTTCGGTCGTATACTATTTTCACTTCAACTTGCATGGTTCCGAATAAAAACAGCAACAAGACATATGAGATTCTCGTTAAATCACACCAACGTCACATACATTATATCACGGTATTCATTTATATTGTGTTCATGAAAACGTCTGTTATTGATATGCCACGTCTTTTTGTACACACACCATTATCTGCAATTTCAGTTTAACCAGACTATAGAAGAGTTAGACTTGTCCTGGAATGGTTTAGCAGAAGAGGGATGTAGGGCTCTAGGTGTCGCTCTTCCTTGTAACCACACTCTCAAAGAACTAGATATATCATGTAATAGAGTTGGTATCGTTTGTATGAAAGAACTTCTGAAAGGTTTAGAGCAAAACGATAACCTCCAGGTTTTGAGGGTAAGTGTATGATTTTAGTATTTGTATTTATCGCTGCAATTTCTGATATTCTGACTGTTTGTAGATAGTGAATCCATTTATAGAATCCATGGTGTTTCAAGAAAACTATATGTCATGCCTAGCTGAACAGAGTAAAATTAAACCCTTGATTTAAGAAACACTCTCACATATAATAGGTGAGGTAACCCTGATGTAAATTTTGTTTGTCAAAAATTGTAGCAGATAAAAAGATATTCGGTTGCCTGGTATGCCTTAACAATTACATTACTTCACCACACTTATTTATATAAGCATGTTTGCTACCTATACCTTTTCAGGTTGATCAAAACCCTATGACGACAGAAGGTGCCATTGCTCTGATAAAGTGTCTAACGAGATCAACAGTGTCCGAACTCACAAAGCTCTTTATGACAGTAAGTTTTGTGCTGTATGTAAACAGAGCAGGTATTTTTCTTTGCAGTCTACATGTACATCAGACAATTAAATATGATTTCATTCCTGTTTATATAGCGATTGTTCAAACGATATTCCTGCAGAGAAGCCTCTCTATGTAACTTAGAAGTTTCAAAGGCTGCTTATTTGAACAGTGACAAGTCATTTACAGACATATGTAATGGCTCTATTCATTCTCAATTTTATCAACATTTTTGCCTAAGAATGCGTTCTTATTTCTGAAATTTAAATGCAAATGTATCAGTACATATAAAACTGTTGTAATAGGATTCTGTTTAGTTTAATATTTCATCATATTGTACATTTATGTTTATCAACAATGTTTCATTATTGTTAAAAACTACTTTGTTGTCATGTTTATCTCGTAACTATTTTCCGATTTCGAGCACTGGGACCTGAATGTACTTTTAGCTTAAATTAAAACAACGGTAAAAGCTGAGGCAAACGTGAAGCTCGTAGCTCAAGCGACAACTTCAGACTTTAGTTAAGTGTACTGTGAGCTGACTTTCATTGATGATAGAATGCAAGCTTAAAATTCAACCTGATGGTAAGTTGAATGTTTCGGCAGTACCAATGTCTATTACAGGATATACCAATCAGCCCCGAGTTTCTGGATCAATTAGATGAACTACTTAAGGTTCGCAAAGTACAAGTGTACCACAGAGATCCAAACAAAAAGAAGATAACACCAATAATACGAGAGAGGACCCTAAAGGACTATGATCCTGCAATGATACTGTTTGAATACATGAAACAAGAAAACCTCCGCCTCATTGATTTGTTCAGAACGTTTGATACAGACTCTAGTCAGTCAGTGTCAAAAGATGAGCTGAAAGAAGGATTTGTGGTTGGTTTATCTGTTGTATTATTGACAATTTGAAGTTAGTTTACCCTCCTAAATGGCCATATCAAATAAGGTGAAGATGGCCCAGTAAATGCTTTAAAAGGTGTAACTAAGAAATAAGTTTGGCCAAGTTATTGAATAAACTGTCATATATAAATTAAAAAGTAACTAAAAGAAAGAATGGATTTTCAATATAATTTTCCTTGGATAGTCAAAAAGATTGTTTACAGATTTCCTCCATATTCAATAGGAATACAGCTATAACAAATAGACATATATTTTGGTTCCAAAAATAGTTTTGTACTCTGTACATGATATTTGATAAATAAAATATTGTTTAAACTAAGAGTGGTTGTCCTTATATACAACTTTCAGTAGTATTCCAAAGCTTTAAATATTGCCTTCTAGTTTCCCTTACATTCTTAAATTATCACGACTGTTCACAATTATTCAACGGATTCTATGAAAAACTGTGAAGTTTGTGCAATATAGATACAAAAATGGTCAAAGGCATAGCGATATGAAACTGTATACCAACGGAAAAAGACATCATCAAAGTTCTAACATAATCTCAACAAATACCCCATTAAGAAACTTTGTATTGAGTACATGAAGTAAGTAATTGTATCTTTGCAATAAGATACCATGTACAAAACTATTTTTGTGTATGTTTCAGACAATTAACATGCCACTAACTGAAGACGCGCTTGATTCACTCTTTGAAAGGCTTGACCTGAATGACAACGCAGAAATAGAATATGAGTTAGTATTGGTTTCTCTTAGTTAAAAGCTATGTATTTAAATGTATATATTCAGACTTTTAAAGTTGTGGTGTAATTTTAAGCTCTTGAAATTTGGTAAGACAACTTATTCTACATCTAATTTAATTAAATTTGGATTACTTCCCCTTTATTTCATGAAATCATAAGGTTCTGCTGTATCAAGGTGATGGCTTGTTGAACAGTTAACTGCGCATATCATGTCTGCTAACTGTATATGTAAACACAAGATACTCTGTGTAACTCTCTGTATATGCATTTCTTTTCATTTTGTGTTCGTATCATTTCTTTCTTGAATAACTAAAGTTTTGTATGATTATTGCTCCACCTTATAGTGAAGTAAAATCAGGTTATAGAAAAACAATGTCGAAATCCCGAAGAAAGGAAGACGAACACCATGAAGCTGCCATGACTGGACTTAAGAAACTGGTGCAGAATGCACTGAAAGAAAAGAGGCAATCTATGAAAACTAATGCAACGAAGAAAGTTTACGATCGACGACAAAGTCTTAGAGCCATATTTCAGATAAGAAAATAGAGGACAACGCTGCCTCGATCATGACCTGTAATTTCTTACCGTTATGGAATGAGCACTTGCTTGCCACCGACATATTTTGTGTGTTTTGCATGTCCACGTGTTTTGATCTGCACTTTTATAATTATAATGAGTAATAATATCCATCTCGTTCTCTGTTGTGGTTTGGTTTCTTGTACTTAGTACTAACATCTAATGTTTATTTTCTTACCTTACCAACCGTACTAATAGCTACTAATTTTAACAATAAAATAACCTATGAAATGATTAACAGTATCCCACAGTAACGCAATTACTTTTGAAACTTTCCTCTGCACATAGTTAGTTTTGCAATTGTCAGTGTAACGATTTCCCTATTTGCGCGATATATTTTGAAACAGACATTTATAACACTAAACGTACTCTATAATTATAAGTTTCCTTGTAAACATTCATAATGAACAACACGAAACAGTACTTTGTGAAGGTTCTAGGGTAAACCAAAATATTCCAAAGCTAGTGAGATAGTTCTACAAAAGAATGGCCTGTATGGATTGGCAATAGCTGTATAATTGTATGTCAGTGTTTTGGAGTCGGGTGAGAATTGACTGATTTTGGACAAAAAAAATGTAGATGACTCTACTGACATATACTGTATGAAATATATAAACCATTTGTTATTGAAACTGAAAAGAACAAATTATTAGTTCAACATACTGTTTGAGACTTTAAGTTCCAATTTGGATACGCAATTATCATTTTGTTACGCAGTATACATACTTTGTTTGCAAAAGTACTAAAGAAAAATAATATAATGTACCATATTCCATGACTTTTACAGTGAATACAAAATCAGCTATAGAAAAACAATGAAGAAAATGAGGAATGGTATGACCTCGGACGATCCAAATGACGTAATTGCTGTTAAACAACTAAAATCACTGGTGACGAAAGCGCTAGAAGATCGGAGACAGGATAAACTGTTGCAACTTAAAGGAAAGAGACGACAACGACAAGCTAGTCTCACAGCCGTGTTTCAAGTGGCAGGGAAGAAAATCATTCAAGGGCTAGCGTCACATCACGAATAGAACACAGTTGCTGAAATGACAACTACATCCCACTATTTAATTTCTGTAACATTACATTTGCTCGTCATTGGATCGGGTGTACACAATGTGCCTATGTTTTCGCTTAGCTGTGAGTTTTAACCAGACAGTTACAGTTTAATCTTTTCAACATTCGCCACTTTTGCAGTGTCGATGTTAATGTCACATACTTTCGTGTTTGAGCGATAACGTTGTTGGTGTCTAGGGTTGGTATCAACTTACAGCATGACTCGTGGTAACATATTTAAAGTGTGGGCAATGAAGAACGAAATGCCATTGCCGTGAATGCAATGAATTTATTATATGGACGTACAGGTCCATGTGTCTAAAACCGATTTGTAAGTGTAGTTTTTATACAAAAACATATAATAAATTCTTTTAAAACTATGAATTCAGGGTGTTTGTTTTAACAGTATGTAAAAATAAGACAACCATTTCGAACTTCGACTGTATAACTAAAAATGTATATGTACAAAGTGATTATAACATTTGTAAATTAAATCTTCAGATACACGTTTGTCTTCTAAAACATCGTTGCTTCATCTTTCACAATTCAGAGAATGCTGTTCTGCATAAACAACTATATGAGCGAAGTATGCCGGTGATAAGGAGTGATGCTCATGTTAGCTCACTCAGAATATTGTCCATGTCAACCTTGTGTGACCTTCCTTTTGTGACCACTTACCATCCGTTTTCTCAAATAATATATCTTCTGAAACCACTCAACGGAATTATATGAACATGTTGGATTTTACCCTAAACTGTTCTAAGAGATATAAATGGTACACTATGGTATAAAAACAATTTTTCCTTCCTATTAGGTTTTGAACTCATTTCACACGAATAATAATGTGAACCAGTACTAAGAAACGTGGCTTTGTCTTGGTAAATCCCGATATAAGGTAAATTGTGAAATCGTTATTTGGATGTGATTTGAAGCAATATATATGAATAGTTTTCATGAGATCTTCTAACAAGATTGTTCAAAGGCTGTTCATTTGTTTAACGTTAACATTGCTCTTTTTGCGTAAGTTATTCGCCATAATAGAATTTATCATATAGACAGAACATATACAACAATTTATTCAAATGTCTTAGACCGGTTATCAACACGAACGAAACCCATTTGGTTTGAATGATGAAACGAAGGTTTGCGGTATTTGTCTCTCATGTTAAAAGAGCATGTGCGACTTATTTTTCTCCTGATATTTCTAATGTAAATACTTTCTCAGATGAGATGCAGTCGTTTTAACTTTTTGAGTGACATATTTGACGGTGAACTGCAGGTATTGAACAACGCGTTGTACTGTTCTGTGAAATGTGTACTCATATTATATATTTTAGATATAAAGTTGACTATTTCTTTCATTTTAAAACACACTTGTTCTTTTTTGCAATCTGATTGCAATTAAAAATTACCGATATATGAAAAGGGTCGTTTTAGCATTATTTTCCCTTTCTCGTAATATTGAGAGTATTACTCAACCTGACTTTTCAAATCGGGTTGGCTTCTTTTAGTAACTGACAACAAACTTAATTAATTTGATACAAGAAGAATAAGTTGCATCCTAGTATTCTGCTGTCTCTGTAAGATGCTAAGAAGTACGTGGGACTTATATACGAGTGTCTGAGAGGACGATAGGAGGTTGTGAGCATGTGTACTAGGAGTGCAAAACGACAAGAATGCCGTAACTACTTCGTACCTTTAAGACGAACCCTTTTCTGTGAAATTTAGATGGTCAGAAAAACTCAGCCAAAGCTCACCATTGTTCTGTCTCGCATTTAAAGTATGAATCTAAAACTCCAGTTAAAACAAAAATATTCAATAGGTAAATGTACATTCAAAGTTGCCAGCAAGTTGGACAACACATGTTATCTTGTATCTTAAATTTGAAAATGTTTTCATTTGTTGAATAATTAACAGAATATTTAAGATGTTAATGCCATTATACCATCTGCACGTTGATTATAAAGTAAGTATAATCACCTAACATTCTTTGAAATCCGCTACATTTGGATATAGATTGTTAAACTCACGTTGTGCAATATCCCCCGAACATTCTTCGCCAATGGTCTTATATTTGTATGTATTGCTATGAGGCAATAATGATTAGTGAATCTATAAGCTGATACAGTTAAATTGTACGAACTATATTTGGATTTAAGAGAACGTAGCTTTTAAGTTTCTCTTCGGCGACGTTTGTCTGAGTCTTACGATCTATTCTTTTTCCTGATATCTTTCACAAGCAACAGCTGTCCCCGTCTCTCTTGCACTATCACATTAATGCTAACAGTCGGAAACAAGCGACTGTACATTTATTACATTCAACGACTATATATATGTGATGTTTTTTTTTATAAAAGTAATAAACAAAGATTGCTTTCGTATAAGAACAGATACGACTATTACAGGAGCGGTGGTGTAGAGGGTTAGGTGTATGTCGCTCATCCCAGAGGTTGCGGGTTCGAGCCCCACGGGAGTCACAACCGTACCTCCTCATATGACACCCGTACTGGTTTTGATGTCTCTGTAATTATCATGCTATAAACGAACTTGCGTATTTAATTTACAAACTTCAAATGAGTTTTGAAGAATTTCGAAATATCGCTGTCATGTGTTCATTCATATTCACTTATATTGGATAAAGTATTTGGTATTAAAGGCGAGAAGAGACGAATCTTAGTCTTCAATTATGTATTGCCTAGGGGAATCCATTTAGTACGTAGTGTGGCAAAACCTTTGGCTTTCTTTCGATATTTATCTAATAGTATTACATTAATAGATTAACTGTTGAATTGGTAAGCGATTGAATAGATTTCGTGATGGGAAATTAATTGATATCGCGTGGAAATTGATTTATTTTGAGATTTGCAATACATTTAGTTAAAAGGATAGAAATGGAACATTAGAGTAGATAAATTATAGATATATCACGAGATACGAGTATAGCCTAATGAAACTTGAATTAAAGGCATGCTTAAGCTGTTACAATGAGAATGTAATTATAACAGCCGTAACTAATTAAACTTCCTATGATTTTAGCTTCTAAACTGTGATCTCGTTTCAACAGAGATAGTTCTTACATAAACTTTACACAGTGAAATCAGATAACGAACCGGCCTCCATTATTGTCCTGTTAAGGATCAGTTACAATAACTGACTGGCCAATGTGGTTGCAAAGTTTATATGCATATTGCATAAGCATATCTATCTAACAGCTACAATGTATATAACTGTTATGTTAGTTCAGGTCATAGCTAGTGCCGGCATTATCACTTTAATTGTAACTCCCTTATGGTCACAAACTTTTCAGATTGGGTTTTGTACTAAATTTTCAAAGGTTAAAACATCTCCGTTGTAAATCTCTTCATTAGTTACATGATAGTTAGTTAATGGACACCAGACCATCTACAGTACATTTACGACAAGAGCAATTGCAGAAATTTTGAATGAAAACGTTCTTTTACATCGAAGAACCGTGGTATTTGTTATTCCCTGCGGAATAATAGAAATCACGTATGCATGGTTAATACCAAAGTATTCCATTTAAAAAGGCAAGTATGACAGCTTACCTATTTTCTTTAAGCCAAAATTTATAATAAATTTGATTAATATACTGAGATGTGATACTTCAAGTAATACGATAAAGGAAGCATAAACAATTCTCAGCTTTTTCCTTATACATTTCATCTTCTTTCATATTCACTACGATAACAAAATTATTGTGACATGCTTTGCTTGTATTTTTCAACTTCAACTTTTTTGTCAAATGGGTTGTGTGCTTGCCTTTGGCCATTTACATTGTATAAGAAATATGGAAAAGATACAATGTACAAATTCATGATATAAGTAACGCATTAGCATCGAAATGAACAAATACATGTACTAAGGAACAGTACTAATTGACAGGATATTACTACGCTTTAACATGGCATTTTTAATAAATTTACAAATACTTAAAATATATTTCTTGTTTCCGTTTCACATAACAGATGCAAACTTATTGGTAGAAGGCCAAGAAATATTGCTTTTGTCTTCTATTTCTATCATATCACACCATAATAGAAAATGATACTCCGATTCTGTTACATTTTGTGCATATAGTTTACATTTTCTGTCATTTCTATCAGTACCAGTATACTTTCCTACTTCAATATCTAATTTATGACAGGATAGTCTTAATGATGTGAAATATTTTCCCAAGTGCTAGGCTATATTCATGAATCGGCAACATATGTAAAATAATTTCGATAAAAACAACACAAATTTGCCAAGTCAAATTCATTTGTGCGGACAAACTTAAATTTGGTCTAAAGCTATTTGAGAGGTATTCGTATAAAACATGTGATAGCCTAAGAATAAAAATTAGCGAGCTAGTAAAGACAAGAAAGATGAGTTTGTCACTGAAGACTTGTTATGGAGTTTGTATAGACTTTGGAAATTGATTTGTAGCTCTGACATTTTTGGAGAAAAGCAGTGCAGACACGAATAGCAGACTGCGTTAACAGTATCACTTTAGACGAAACTGAGTCATTGTTTGAATTAACTGTAGTGTAAATACACAGGTAACTTAAATGCCAAAGCTATTGCGTTCGTTGTTAAGTTACACCGGATTTCGTGTTTTAACTTTATATTCTTACCTATTAATCTTGCAAAATCATGTTTGTACATTGTATTTTTCTTTGTCAAAGTCAACATATTTATTACTTAGCCTAAGGAGTTTACAGTAAACAATGTATTCAGATTGTTTTGAAACATTACATGCAATTGTAAGTGTTCTACAACCATAATTGTTTACGAGATGGCTAGGAACGAAAATTTGTGCATTTTGTTTATTAAATATCTAATCTGAATTAAAGGTTTAACAATAAATAAGATGAATATTGACAAAATGAGTTCCGTTAAAGTTTTCATTGATGTTAAGACTGTAAAGAAGTAGTAGATTATATGCTCCAAAATGTTTAAAAAAATTTAACGTCTCTATCATTTAGGTATGGAAGTTGATAGATGCAGTTGAAATATGTTAGACCTTGTTCGTCGAAGGGAAGACGGTGAAGAAAACTGTCCAACCTAGAAAAAAACTGTAAAGAATAATTTGTATTTGTTTTGTTTTATATAATTGTACATGCTTTGCTAAGTGAATAAATAATGTTTAAACTAATTTTTATTTTTGTATTCGTACTATTGGTGTATTTTAACATAATTATATGCCAACCGATATGTCACTATTTATAATACCATAGTCCAGTTTCATATTTGAAACGTATTGGATCTTTTCAGTGTTCTTATTGATCTTCAGATTGATGCCAGTGCCTTATCTATGTCTTTCTTTTCACGTATCTGAAATAGTTTTCGATTGAAGAAAAGAATGTATAAAACGTGTAGCTGGCAAGTCATTACGTATACAACGTAAAGCCGTATGCTCTTTTTTTGGTCGAGATGTAGACATTATTTCATTGAAAAACGTGGTATGAATGCGACATTTCATTACTGTATAACAGAGACAAGTTTGATAGAAAAAGATACGGAATAACATTTATAAGCGAAATGAAAATAATATACTAAATTAATTAACGTCTTCAAAACAGACTACATACTTAGTTAGACTTAGACATAAATGACTACTAGTTGCGTAAGATGATATTTAAAAAATCACAACATTGTTAATTGTTTGATTTTCTAATCCGTTTGATATATGATAAGCAGTCAGTGGATTAAAGTTAGGCAATACCTTTGTCTGTCAATGTAGTACGCTGATTTATGTGTTGTAATATTGCACAAGTGCACACGTGATATTTTACCCATGAGACGTTCGCAGCTCGTTATAATATTATTTGTGTATAGAAAGAGGAAAACGCTAACTATTTTCGACATTGGCAAATATTATCCGCTGGACAAATGAAAGTGAAACAGGATGTTAATACTGACTCATC
Source organism: Saxidomus purpurata (assembly GCA_022818135.1). NCBI lineage: Eukaryota > Metazoa > Mollusca > Bivalvia > Venerida > Veneridae > Saxidomus > Saxidomus purpurata. Next base: position 49,644,468 of record JAFMSR010000008.1, on the reverse strand, counting down.
CAATGTGAGTATCGTTCTTTAGTTAAAGATGTTGATATGGCTTTTTCATTTTTGTAAGACAACCGTAACCAGGATATATGAACAAACGTGACTTGTACAATTAACTGGCTGTTTGGACAGAATAAACTACTCTGGTTACGAGTAAACTTGAACCTGGATGTTTTCGATAGTAAATTTAGAACTACGCTAGTTTGGTAGTGTGTGGTTACGGTTGAACTCATCCGAGCATGTTTCAATCTAATTCTGAATATTAAAATAGCAACATCAGTGATCTTATGCGTTAACGTTTCTATAACTGTTTACATAAATGAAATAGGAAACAATACTGGACTAAATTGATAATGAACATTCGAAGTTTTGCAGACTTTCGTCTGAAATTTACGAACTCTTATTATTTCGTTCTGTTGTTCATGACAGTTTTCTAAATCATTACCTATTGAAATGTAAAACACCATTTATTAATCGGACAATATCGTACCATATTATGTTCGATTAGCTGAGATATAAGCGGTTTCGTTTACTTTTTCATTTGTATGTATAGGATAGATGTTGAAATCCCGTAACTTAAAAGGACAGACCATCAATTTTCCCTAACTGACATGAACAAAGGTACCCCGACAGTACAAAGGGATTTTATATCATCATATTTACTTTATAAAGCTCTCATGTCACTGGCCTATCATGTCTTATCAAGAAGATGCATTCAATGCAACCGCTTCTTGTTTACATTGCAGAGTACAATAAGCCTAAGTGCATTACAGTTCATTCATTGGAAAACCTGTCAGGTTGTTGTAAGTAATTTAAGAATATTTGTTCATGATAATAGAAATATTAGCTATGTCATTTTTAATCATATTTGTATAGAAGTTCTGGGGCGGAGAAGCTGCACTTAATTATACACATGCACGGAGTGTCTACAAATGGCAGGCATGTGCAGTAACGATCTATAGAATAAAGCAAATATACAAACTTTACTTTAATTACTTTTTTCTGCATTGAATGCATTACATCAAAAGTTATACATACTTTTCATACAGGTTATTACCCACTTTGATATTAGTTCAGTTAAGATAACTTCAAGTAAAACTTGCTTCAAAAGAAATTAAATCAGATAGGACAGACAGACAAAAATTTTACTTACGTAAACTCTACAGCTTTTGTTTATACAACTACAATAAACAGCAGTCTATGATTTTATCATGTGATTACGCTAGAGGTATATTCTTTCAAAAGTATTGCAGTGTACACAGGAAAATTGAGAAATATAGAAATTATAATACAGTTTATGAAAGTAACAGTAGTAGGAACAACTTATTGAATATTATTATTTGCCCACATTTGCAATATACGTAACACTATGTCATAATGATAGTCATATAAAATTGTATTACCCTTCCATAAAATTTGCGGTCTTTTGATTGGTCAACGATCCGTAAATAGATATTGATATTTACGGGCAAGCCGGTAATATACACTTGACATATCCCGTTACTGTACCACATTGTTCGCGTACAGTACGTCAATGTATAAGTCCATGTTGATTTGTGACGTCACGAAATGACATTGAGGTATCATAAGGGGATTTAAAGGTCTGCTTACGTTCAGGCGTTAAATAAATAAAAAAATAAACGAAATCTTTCAAAATTTAAGAAAGGGAAGTGTAATAAAATTGTTATTTGTTTTTTGACGTGATATATGGGGATATATTACCCGCATCGACATAAAAATAATGATAATAATAACTTTCTTTAACCTATGAACCTAATTTATTTAACCTAACTGCTCGGTTAATATAAGTCTAAGCGGGAAATATACTCCCATATACCACTAAAAAAACCAAATAACATACAATATCAACGTTTTTCTTTGGATATATGCAACATGTATGTATTTTGCCAAGTCTATCCTCATTTTTCGAACTTTTTCGAAGTCGATTAAGGAATTTATACATACTACATGTAGGTATTTCACAAAATTAAGACTTCGTGTATATATACGAATATTAAAAAAGTCAGCAAAAACCATTGCAGAGCAGAATTCATCTTCAATGTCGCTACACTGGCACAGTGAACAGTAGCGTTCCGGTTGTAGTATGGCGACCAACTTCAATAGCTAGAACATGTGATATCTAACATTAAACGGTAATAAATCTAAATACCTTTAGAACATAAAAATTGTTTTACTTTTAAGAGTTTACATCCGCTAACCCGTTGGTACCAGTTTTCTTTAAAAACATGTAAATATGTTTCTTTGAAAATAATAATATTTTCTAAATTTGTTAAATTCGACTATAGCAAGATTGTTACAAGCAAAGGCCAAATTTTTGCATCGGCTTTTGGTCGTACAATAATAATAAACTATTTTACACCAAAAATTTATAATACGGACAGCTCACCATGGACACCCATATTACTTCTTAAAATGTTGACATTGCGCAACTGTTGACAGAATTTTACACAGGAATGCGTTCATTGACTCTAGATTTTACCAAACTTCATATTTCACACCCATAATTTAAAGTAACACCAAGAAAAGAGTCGAACGACTGACAATTATAGTTACTCTTTTACATTTTGTATCAAAGCATTTACGACTTTAAGCCTTTGCTAGCTAAGGTTTCTTGATTAAGATATTAAAAGTATCTATAGTTATACACTGTACCGAGATAGTAAAAGTTGTCTGCAATTTCTAATGTTTGATTATTATAATACCATTTTTCGTTACTTTTACTGGGATACATTGACGAAAAACTTTGTCTTTCAGTATTTACCTCTAAGCCCCATTTAGAACTATGCATGATATATTAAATCGAGACTTTTCTGTAGCTTGCTGACAGTATCATCAAATATCACAAAATCCTTTGCTGAAAACATTAATATAAAAGTTATATCGTCTAGACACAGACCATTGGTATGACTGTCATCAAAATCATCGACGAACAATGAAAGTAGTATGAGCGCCCCCATCCTTATTTAAAACCGATAGCACATTCGAAATATTAAGAATATGTATTACAATAATTTACACATACTTTAACTTGGAAATGCATATCCTTATTAATTCTAAGGAATGTACCATTTATGCCCGACTGATATAACTTTAATCACAGTCCGTTGAAATACACAGAATCAAATGCTCTTTTCATGTCAACCAATGTACAAAATATAAACGACCCTTTTCATGATACAAAACCTTACAATTCGCTATAAGTGAAATAGTGTCTTTGAAAGCTTTCGAAGTTAAGGTAACAAAATAACACAGGATAACATATCTGAAAACATACACCAATAACACTGACATAACATGAATATATATGAGAGCAATTATACATTATTATACTGCTTCCATCCACTTATTATTGTCGGAATCACTTCGATAGCAGATGTAAATATCTTTTTTATTTCGAAAGCATCACTTTCATAACCTATAGGAAAGCTTGTCAATTTACTGATTAGTAGAAATGTCAATTTGTTCACCGGGTGTTCTGAGTCAATGACAGTGCGTTTTCAGTAATTTGTCGTGTCCAGGGTAGCTACCTAGGTATATAAGTTACTCAATGTTCACCAAATAATTCTATTGTTTCGCTTTCGACGAATAGGTTTGTTATATGGTGTTTATTATTATATTTATTATTTATACTTTAATCTATTTTTTGAAGATGCTAATTCAATATGTGTAGCTCTTTTCACCAAGATAAATACAGCATACAAATAGACTGTTATTTTATTCAGAACGGCTTACTTGATTTTTATTGACAGCAAAATTTCAAACTAATGTCTTATCTGAGACATACATATACTAATTTGATAATGTTTTTGATTTCCCACATTTTGACTGTTCTGTTTTTAAAGCTTTTCAATGACTATTTGGAATGAATGAAAAATCAGAATGTATTATGAAGATTGTAACAATTATCTATCCCATTTTTCTATTTGTTATTCTAACTCAACCGGCTGCTTTTCCTATATAAACATATAGGGAAAAGCCTGTATTTTATTTTAAGATAAAATACAGCACGTTTTTCCAAGGACGACGTGCCGTAAATGACGTAACGACGTGACGTATATAAACAAGTGCGTCCAATCGTATTTCGCGTTATAAGGTTACAATGATGTACTACTACGCGTTAAATAAAGTTCGGGATTGTTTTCCAAGAAAATAACGTGTTAGAATCGAAATAATAGATTGTTCCCTATATTTTTCATGTTGTTTTAAAGAAAATAGATGAACTACCTTTTGGCGGTTCCAAAGAGAAACAAAAGTTACTCAATGTTATTCATAACTGAAGCATAGTAATGAATAGCAAGAATTGCATTTGTTGTAACTTCAGTTCAGCTCCAATAATAGCACCGCAGGCATCTAATAAACATCTCATCTTGTTCACTTTTCCATGTTATCTCTTGCTATGATACAAAATGGTTAATTCAATAAACTTAATGCAAATGTAAATCAATTAATGTGCTGATTTATCATTGACAAATCCCACCGGCATTTCAAATACAATCATTAACCTGTGAGAAGTGAATAAATACATCCAAGTTAAAGCATTTTAACACGTTTGAAAAGTGTTATCCAAGGTAAAATAGGATATTACTTGTAACCGAATTTTATAAAGAGATATCAAACATTTCTTATGCATGTCAGTTGGCTTTGTCGCTTAACAAGAACGTAAAAGTAAGGCTGAATCTTGGAAGAACTTTGGAAAGTAATAATAACGACACACAAGACACACCCAGACATAATCGTTTAATAACTGGATTGTTATTATCAACTTTGAAAGAACACGTACTCATGACACGAGGGAAGGGAACAACCAATATAACTAATGTCCGTCTTTAACTTTTCATTTAGTTAAAGCACGGTTTTAGTATGATTCGTGTTCTCGTGACCTGTAATAATTTCTTGATATAGATGTACAATATTCATTGAGCTTATGTCGTCTGTGGACTGTTGAAGATGCCTGGATTTCTGTTGATAGTGCTTGATCACATTTTTTTTCTGTGGTATGCCAGACGCATTACACTATATCTTATCTATACGTCTAATTCTGCTTTTTATAAGAGGACAAATTGTTCCCACCTAAATTAGCTGTCTTTTCCAAACAACCATATTTACTATATCGAGAGTTAAATGCAATTTATATTCTTTTTTGGGGTTAAGCCTTCAATATGTTTTTGACTAAAACTATATTCTCAAAACTCATTGATCGACTGCCAGCCTGCAAATGTATTTGCAAAAAAGCATGTAACAAATCTAATTACATACCAAACGGTTTGAATTGTACTTTAAGGGCATCTAAAAATGATCGTGCTGAGGAAAGTTCTTGCAATTTAAGTCTTGCACAATTTACGCACAAGATATATTTCTTCATATTAATCGTGATTGATTGTTGATTGATTTATCGATTGATTGATCGATTGATTGATTGATTGATTGATCGATTGATTGATCGATTGATTGACTGATTTTCTTAAAAAGACACTTATAAGTAAAATATAATACAGCTTAACAGAACTTCATGTATCCAATAAATGGCGTTCGTACTGATATCAAAACATGCTGATAATCGTCATCAATAAGCCATTTATTACCTAGATAGTTGGAGTGATTTTAATATATGTCAAGAAGTGATCATAACAGCTAAATTGATCGATGATTAAACGAATTTGTAAATTAAATATACGAGATCTCCAACACATTTAATTGGTGATACCGCGACTACCGGCAGGAATGTGGCAGATATAACCTAGCTGTCGACCTACATCATTTATTAAAGAGACATAATCTGTTAGGGCAACATAGGAATCAGGTATCCTATAAAATGCACATAGTTTCGATCTACACTGACAAGATTATAAAAATCGAATCAAAGTACAGTGGAAAATAATAAAAGAACTATCTACTAGTGGTCGGCAGTCCAATATGTGATGTGAACAAGACACCTGAAGATGCCGGAATCACGTTCGTTATCATTGAGTTTAATACTGAGAGCCAAATAGTCCATGAGCAGACCAAAGTGCAATATAACTCGCGCTGTTGAAGTTCATGATCATACACTTATGACATTATTATATTCTTAAAGTTCTACACCCTCCTGAATGTTCTTAACCGTGTAAGCTGAATCTGATGACGAAAACTTGTCTTTTGTTTTGACCGTTTCTGTAATCCGCTTGGCGGTTAATCTCTTCATTGTGTAGTTTGGATTTGAACTATTAAAAACACTTCAGACAATATATACATGTATTATACAGGTATAATGATAACTTAACGTAAATTTATGTCACTATTTCGAATACTCTTTATAAGTTTATGTTCTAAAATGTTTTATTTAAAACTTTCATCAAAGTTTAACGGAAAAGTCAAATCTAAGTTTGTCTATAAGAAATCAGCCTATGCATGGTTAAGACCGGACTAGCACAGCACCTGTCGATCCGTAAATAGCGCTTAAAACAATAGATCTCTACACTGAAAACCGTTTCGCATATATATACCTTGTAACATTCAGTAACTTCGGTCCATGCTCTCATCATTTGCTTACAAGCGTCTGCACTTATGTTCTTTGTTTGAGACATTGGTCTCAATACAAAAAGCACTAAATGTCTGATACACGATCGCGATGTCCTTCAGGTTTACAGGCGTAGAAAGCATTAATATCACAAACTCAATGCATATACATTTAGTTATATTGATGGTTGCCTACACATTGCTTAACTGATAACACACCCAAAAACAGCTGATTGTAATCATCACTCTTGCTTAGTATATAAATGCTTAAAAGACGCAGTATTTTTTACTAGGTCAATCACATCCTAGATCTCATTGGTCGCCGTGATTGACCTACTTTTGGCAACCAATCAAATTCAATCTTTGGCAAAACTGGCTGGAAATTGCAGTCAGGTAAATTCCTCCTATTTCGGACACAGAAATACACTTTTGATAGGTATAGGCATGATGGGAGACATGCCGATGTCTCATCCACAAATACAAGCTAACATAGTTGCTCGTATTGGACGGACCTTCAAATTTGCTTCAAATCAAATCAAATCAAAAAGTTGTTTTTTTCACAAATAGTATGTGATTTGGTGCAGTAAGTGTAAAAATACTTTTTGCTAAAGAATCAAATTTGAATGTTAAGCTTAGAAATATATTTTAATATACATACATGTATATATTTGAGTTAAAAGACTTTTCTCCCAGGCATTGTTCGTGTACACAACTGGCACCGCATTCACGAAAGTACATGAATAATAGCCCAGTTACATGCTCCACTATTTCAACACTTGCATGCCTGTTCATTTTAAGATTTCAAGTTTGTCAGAATCGCATTTACCCATTAATTAATTACATTTATATACACTCACTGACAGTATTTTTGCAGGAAATTATGGTTTTATAGCAAGCAGTTTACGTATGTTAATTCTGAAAACTCTCCAGTTGTACTCAAATGAATTACTTGCATTTAATGTTATACAGGTTTGATCCTGTTAACATACTAATGCATTAACAAACAATGACAATACATAGTTTTATTTTTAGCGATAATTAGACTTTAAAATAACTTACGTAGCTTAGCAATGACTTAAGTTCTTTTGGAAATTTGGGCCTGGTATTTAAAATTACAACCTTCCTTTGGCATTTCCTTACAATTTTCTAATGAATGAATGCTCATTCTTCGATCTTTACAATTTCAGTATTTTTATTCAGTAAATAGGCAAATACACAGGTGATAAATATAGGGTACAAGTCTCCGAGTTGTAATTATATCTATTCAGTATATAAAGTTATTTGTTTATCGAAACCATGTACTCTCGAAAGAATGGGTTTTCTATGAAATAAGTCTATTATCAAAACTTCTACCTAATAATTAATTCTGTAAAAATCTTTAAAATGTAATGCTATTTATATACATAGCACTTATTTTGGTCACCACGGTATTTATATATATCCAAACTAGCGAACTTCCTTCTTGGATACATTATTAATGTTTTATTTTAATATTTAGTTTACTCTCGTGAGTTAATAATAGTTTTTCATTTTGATAAGCAATTTTATCGTAATATTGAAGATTTCAGTAAAGCAAATGATATGTTAAATAAAATCAATTTCAAATAGTAAATATTTGTAAAAGACGAAAATCAATTTTTCCTTAATTCATTGAAAGTGATTAGTAAAACAAACTAGTTTTTCAACAATGTATTGTGTGAATGTTTTTCTTTGACCAACAGAGATACGCAAGTTTAGCCAGCCTTCTCATTATATCGTTTCCTCTTAATTACACGTCTTTTTAACTTAAAAGTACAGTTCCTTTAGATCCTCTGAGTCAGTACACAAGGTTCTAGCTAAGTTAGTCACAGTGACCAACGACTTATGAATTGTTAAGGGGCTTTTGAAGACGTGAGCAACTTGAACAGAAGTAAACAAGGAACAGACATTCGAGAACTAACTCGGCATTATGTAACAAATCAGACACAGTTTTTCACTTCCAAATATTTACTTTGACACACACACACACACACTGTGTAATGATAGAAAGATGTAACAGGGAGCTGATGGCACTGAGCTTGGTCACATGACCAGAAACTAGGCTTTTTCCGACTGGCTGTTACATTTTGTATTAAGCTCAGTCAAATGATTTCTTCTAGTTTAACATGTGGCAATATGAACCTTTATCAATGAATCATCATGTTAATCTTATATAACGGAAAAAAGAAGGTAAATTTCGTAACAGATCGAAAATAGAAAACTAAAACTAAATCGCATTAACTGATTTTCTTTTTATTTGATCCTATTACATTACAATCGATATATATTACGGATAAGATTTCCCTTCGCTTAACACTAGTAGATTTATGGGCATCAGTGCTATTCTAACGGCAATAAATGGCGGTAGGCAGCAAAAAGTCGAGTTGTAAATAAAGGTGTAATATTGGATAAATTGAAAATGTAAACGGAAATTGAAAAATCTTAATTAGACTTTATTGGTAGCCGTTGTAATTAATTCAAATAGTTCGCTGAGTGTCATTCTAAGACATGGCCTTATTTTGATCTGAATTAGTTCTAAACAGCGTTTGTTAAAGGGACGTTTAAATAAATACCGTCGTGTTTAATCATTTAGCAGAAACGCTATTTATCTGGTTTCGCGATCATGTTAGACAGTAACTCGTCTATATTGTAAGCAGATACTAAATTCCTGCTTTGGATATTACCATATACAAAAGGTAAACACTTTTTTTTCTGAAATTCTTATTTGTTGATCAGTACTTTCGCAAATGGCATTAATGTTATCCATTGCTATATACGGTTATCATCAGAAGTAATTAAGTTCGGGTACATTATCGCCATAAGAAAATGCAATCTCGTACAAACTTGGCTGAAATTGTTCTTGGACCTTTTGGAACGTAAGCAGTCAACCGTCTGAATTCCAGTCAGATGGAAGCATTTAGTATGAAAAACCCTAATGTACCAACAAGTTTCAAAAAAGTATACATGCATTGTTGGTTCCTGATAAAATGCATTCCCAATTGTATGGTACATGTCAGTTAAATTTAGTACAGTTGTATTGATATGTTTCATTGTTTCAACCAATGAAAGTCTTTTTTTGCATACAAACAGCGTCCAACTTCGTTAAAGCTACTTATCAATTACAAACTGCCAAATTATAAATGCTTTGGAAACACCTCGATGACTGGCTTGAAGGGCCTATGTACATGTATGTACTGACTTTTCAGCAAAATTTACATTTTCATAGTTTAAACATATTTTATTTCCAAACTTTTGTTCATATCAATTATAGTACAACATACCAGATTTCATAGTATAATGGAAAAAAAGTTAGGGTTCCCTACTAGGCCGAGAAAATTACTCATGGTATATGGTAACAGACAAGTTCTTCTTATATTAAGGTGAAATATTAATTATGTAACTGAAATAATATTAACAGAGATAATTTGTCACAAGTAGGTGAATGGCTGAAAACATTCGACAGAATAAAGTGAAGAAAAAATGAAAAAAATACATAAATGTATTGTCCAGTATAAGTCGGTGATAACGTATACGTAATTGCATACCATAAATCTTTGTATTATGTAAACGTTTTGTCGCTTTGATGCAATTTTGAACGGCAGTACCTTTCCGACAGTTTTCTTCAACTGTTAAAAATGGCTGACCGTAGAGAAGTGTTTGGCTGATTAGTAGATATAAAACACGTAAAATAATTATTTTGAGGTATTTTTTTATACCCCCCCCCCCCCAAAAAAAAAAAAAAAAAAAAAAAAAAAAAAAAAAAAAAAAA
>JAFMSR010000008.1:49431677-49629177 GCA_022818135.1 Saxidomus purpurata | reverse complement strand
TCATAATTATTGAATGTCTTGGCTTTAAGTCTTATGACGATCATGCTGGTGACACCATTATTCTTGGTTGAAACTATTTGCCTAGATTTGCATGCAAATGAAATCTTTGATAAAAGCAAACATATGCCTTTTTTAAAACCCTAATTAGTAAAACATTTATTTAACTTGTGTTTTAGTGAAGTTTAAGGTTTCTGAATAGATACCTTAGCTCGAACACCAGGTAACTAGAATATGTTTAGAAATAAACTCCCCTCGTCTCTATGTGTAGCATGTGCGTTGTAAATACTCGGTCGGAATTTTTTCAGTTGATGTGTGAATTATGTTTTCAAGTTTTGATAGCAAAACTTCTAGGTCAAACACGGGACCCAGACAGATATTTTGTTAAGTCACTGTGATTGATAAGTATAGATTGTCTTACTTTTATTATCAAAGCCATTAAATCCTGTTTGATTAAAATCTTGAACAAAGACAGTAACGCACTTGAAATTTACATAGAATATTTAGCCGTTAAAGTCAGATGGTAACACGTTCTTACGATAATAATTGTTTTACTTAAATACAATAATCTGTCTACTGCAGTAGGATTTATTTTTAACCAAGGAGATATGTTAAATCAAATGGCATCTTCATTCAAAATTTCGCCCACGTTAGATATTCAAATCAAACAGAAACAAACTGATTGTAAGGAAGAGGAAGACTGGCATGAACTTGATGTTACTCTCTGTCTTTTATCCCCAAATACGTATTTAAATATATTGCCAGTCGTATCGAAATGAAGCTTCTCTTTTGCAATTTAAATAGTTTTTTGAATGCATAACATAAATTTTACAGAGCAGTGTACGATAGCTACTTGAATTATAATACATATGGGGGAGGCCCAAGACATGTAATGTCAAGTCATTGTTCCGTTAATAAAATCATTTCTCATATCTATATCAACGTATATATTTAAGCCATAAAAGGCAATAAATCTTTACTAGTGCTGGCTTTATTAGATTTTGAGCTCTTCAATATATTAAATTGCATGAACACACAATCAGTTTGCATTTTAAAATAATCCATCATATTGTAAGTGTCGATTTATTACTAGAAAGATTTGTTTGCTTCTGGCCTCCTTGGATATTTCAAGATCAACAAAACCGCTTCGCCTTTTTAGTTTTTTTTTTGTTTTTTGTTTCAAGGCAACCTAAGTCTGTCGAAATTGCTCAGTATTTCAGACTATTACTTTATAAAGACAATTCTAACATGACTGACAAGGAGTAGAAAAATAGGTATTGTTATGTCATCAACAACGTTTTGACGCGTTGGCCGATAATACGTCAAAAATGATGTCATATTTTGCCGCATGACGCTAAATAAATATCCGCGTAGAAAAATAATCCTTGTATTAATTCATCTTTTTAACTTCATACTTTACTCGGTTTTACATAGGGCATTTTGAGATTTGAATAGAGCATAATCGACATTTTTGATTTAGTTTAGCATCAGCTGAACACTTAAATCTAGAAAATGAACTAATAACGGTTCATAAGAAATTTCCTAAAGGACAAAATTGATTAATACATGTTTCAAGTGAAATATACACATGTTATGGCTAATAGAATATTATTGACATCAGTCAGGAATAAGTGTATTGTTCGCTGAACCTAGCTTCTGAGAATGACTGAACTTCTTTGGATGTATCAAATAAAGTTAAATGCTTTATGATCTTTATGAACACATCTTAAGGAAAATGGGGAACTATCGATTAGTTAGTAATTGCTTGACTATTAAGGCTGTACACAGACTTAGGAGCGAGCTTTTGTTCTATCTGATCAATTATACCATAGATCGATATTAAGAGCGTTCCAATAAGCATTTGTCTTTTACAATTATCAGACACCTTTACCTTTCGACGAACATGATACCACTATTATTGTTTCATTTATTTAGGCGCCTACACATGACTTCACTAAAAATGACTATTAGTGTTTGCATTTCTCTTGGGATCGATTTTATCACAAAGTGTTTGCAGTTCTTTCAGTATTTTACTTGAAAACAATTTATAATTCTAATTTACGACGCTTTTCATATTTATGACTTTGTTAAGCACCTATTTTTAATTTTAATTCCAAAGTAATGACTCCTTTATCAGAATTATTGCCAAAATAATAGTCCCTCTGCATAGACAAGCCCTTTTCAGAGATACATGCAAACTAGTTTCAAGTGCTAAAGATTAGTGGTTAAACAATTCTCAATTGCTCTTAAGATAGATTTTTTTCTTTCAAGTGTTGTTACCATAAAGTTTAGCAAATATAAAGAGAAAACTTGTGAAATTAAAAAATGTCTGTGTGCCAGTCGTTGTGGGAATATATAGATAAAATCAGAGAAAAGAATTAAAAGATTGGAAAAGACTTACTGTACGTATCATTCTGTCAACTTCGTGTCACATGTATGTAATGTATTTCATAAAATTATGCATTAAATATTCCATAGTTACAGGAATAATTTCATAGCATAGAGCCAGCACGGTTCATCGAAAATGGACAATTCTCACTGTAATATATAAAATATTTTGATTTATCTTGAAGCATTGCACCAAGTATAGTTTTATATATATATATAGCTATAGTTTGACAAAACTTGCTTTGCTGTAAGGTAGCGTGTCAATATATCGGACATCTGTAAAGCAAACTTTTTATAGTATTTTTATTGAAACATGGACACTATTGTTCAGTAACTGTATTCTTGCATGTATTTAAGTTGCATATATTGTCAATATTTTCTCATTTTGTATGCAGGTATGGTCAACGTTTTTTTTATGAAAAAAATCAAGCTGGACTTCGAAGAAATGTTTAACTTTCTTATTCTCTAGGATTTATGATACCGATTGTGTATGGCCGGAATCTTACAGTACTTGGAATATTTAATTTAGCATGTTTGTGGCAAGACTTTTAAAGACCGATCGCGTTAACCTTATGAGTGAAGGACAAGTAGTGATTAATGAAAGAATTAATTTGTTTTGCACGTTTTCGGTTAATAATCCATACACAGTCGCTTGGATAAGTTTGTCAATATGCGACATCTAAAAAGAATTGTATATCAGTACCATTCAAAACAAGCACTGCAAAATTGATTAGCGCTTTGTTTTTAGAGACATGTGAAACCATTGCTCCGTAACATGAAGTATACAAGTGATATTTGATACATGTGCCGATATAAAGAAAATGTGTACATTCTTTTTTATACCAGCATGCTTTCATTCGCCATACAATGTTAAATAAATTCCATTAATGTTGCATGTTTCTAAGGCTTAAAATGACATAAGTTATTGTAGTTTAGAAATGCGGAGCTCTGGTTGTGCGCGTGGCATTTATATTTATGACACCATATCCGTTTCAGCGGTGTTCATTTTCTTATCAATAATGATTTGTAATTCTGATGCGCAGAAATTAAAGATATAACAGAGTAAATGCAATAAATTGCCATGCGGCACAATATGGCGTCATTATTACGTCCTACCGATTCAAGCGTCAAAACGTTGTTTATGACATAATAAAACCTATTGTTTCTTCACTTTGTATAAAGAGACAAAATTAAGAGTCAAGTTGAAATTAAGACATAATTATTGTTTTACGGTATGCTTTCGTTAAACAAAATACAGTCAGGAGTTGAGATGGTTAGTAAATACATCACAGAGAACGTGTGATTTAATAATCGGCATCCGAACGACTAACTGTATCTTTCTCACTGGGAAATACTGTGAAGCACTTATTATTTCGAATCTAACACGATATTGTCTTTGAAAAGTACCGCGAAGTACAGTGGATAGCTTGGTGTATTTTATCGTTAAATAATGTACATATTGTTTTCTTAAATATTTTATAGGAAACGTTATGCATCGCGTTAGAATCACAATTATCTGTGTGTTATCTACATCAAAGTTAACTTTTATTGGAGAAAATCATGTCATCGTTTTCTTAAAACTTAGTTGCTTGTGTTACGAAGTTACAGCGAAACCAGGCGGAAATATAAGCCTATACTATTAGGTTTCATTCTCCTAACGCGTAAACTTTACTTTATTGTCAGTTGCTATGTAAACGGTAGACAGATTAAGTACTTAATTATGCACGGTAGACAACCTGGTGAAATCTATCTCTCACTTGGCTTGCCTCATTCTCATTCGAACAAACACATTACCCTTGTTCACTGTTTACCTTTCATTTGTCTTCCACTTTTCTTTTTATGTCTAAAATTACGTTCATGTCATATTTAAACTCTCTGGGTGTCTCAATGTAAACAGACGCTTGTTGCCTCCGTGTCGTTAAGTGTTTGATTTAAATATTGATGAAGACGGACGGGATTTATGCCGGCTTCTGTTCAATGAAATTATTGGCATTTTAGAATTTAACAATGATTTAAGTAAAACAAACATTGCACACGACAAACACTTATATGTTTGATATGTAAATTCAATGGTACTCGGTTATTTGTAGAGTTCTACCGTGATTTGATCAATACGTACAGACACACACGCTCTCATTTCTATTTCGTTTAAAGTACTAGAAAGTCGTGTATGATAGTTTACTTTATAATGGAAATAGTCAGGTAGAGGTAATAATATGTGCTTTTGATGTTTTTTATATTCTTTTTCCATTACCAACTTGAAGACTCGCTCCCCTAAATATTTTTGTTTGTTATTTTTGTTTCTAAATTTATTGTTTAGAAGACTCAAAGAATTTATTTAGTGTTAACCTTTAATAAACAATTGATATTAAAACAAAAATATGTCATATAGACCTTTACATGAGGAATACGTAAATCTGTTCGAGAATGGCAGAATGTACTGCGAAAACCCTTAAATTTTACAATTCTACATATTAATTTGAAATTTTGTAAAATATTTCCGAAACATTTAGTTGCACAGACTTATGACTTTCTCGCCCTTAATGTACCAAAAAAGGTACAACGGGCGTCAGGATTATGTTTTTCAACTTAATAAGTTGCTGTTTTCTTTATCATAATCGTATTACATTAAACGGGGTAAGCTGGATATTTAAATCGCGTTTTTGTTCATGTATATTTGATTAATTGTTATGAAGTATTTTGGTTTATAGTTATCTAAACTATGTGAATTTATTCTACAAGGTGTGTAGGTAAAATAACATTGACGATGAACCAGATATTTCAAGGGGGGAGGGAATGAAAATCGTATTGTAGCTTATGTAGTAAATGCCTTCATCAAATGAAAAACGTAGTAATAATGTATGTATCAATAACATGATATTGTTAAAATCACTCATAAACTTTGATGAATAGTGCTTGCTAAGACAGCATTCTCACTGATTGTTTTGATTATATTTCTAGATTTTCCCGACTGTGAATCATGGTGCTTGTTAACAGAAGCAACACCCTAGATCTCTCGGGTATACCTCCCGATGCTCCTGATCCAGGAATGCAAGATGACGATTTGCGCAAGCTCGCAATTATATCAGCAATGAACAAAATGGACGAAAATGAAAAGATGTTCTTCACAAAACGTGTTGATGAAAATTCTCAATCATTTAGTATACCAGGATCGAATGCAGGGACCCCAAGAAGTTCTCGACCGTGTTCTATGCGTGACAATATTGTTAATCGAACAGTTTTGAGTTCTGCAGTGACACTAAATCATAAAAACAGTGCAATATCGAGGAGCTATTCTAGTCCTAGGCAATTTACTTTATCTTCATCGAAGGGATACAGGTCGGCTATCGGAATCTTTGACAGTTTGAGACCATCAACACGTCCAAATCTGAAAGCAGAACTTTCAAGTGTGTCAAGATCATCATTTGATTATGATATAAACGAAGGTCAGTATCATAACTGAGTTGAAAAAAGACATGACCATTGAGTTAAGATACACACTTTTGTTTGCCTAAGATCTCGATATAATATATATTTTTGTCATCAGAACATCGTAAATTTCTAAACGGACAAATGAAAAATGCATGGGTTAAACCGTATACTTTTGTGCAGTGGTTCTTTGTCGTGTAATATAATGCACCATTCTGTTGTTCAGATTTCGTTATCTTCAGCAAATATTAAGCAATGAATAATAATTAAATATTAAATAAGTAAAGTGAGAACCAATGACCAATTTATTGTAATTTCTATGTATAAATTTTGCATGTGTACATATCTATCGAATATCCCTGACTGTTCATGCTTATGGATATCAATTTCGGCACAAAACACTAGCAAGAGAGCTTGTATTTTTGTTAATGTTATTTGTCACATTATATTTGCCTATGAGGGGACCTGTAAGCTTGGTTGCATTAGTGAACATAAAATATATACAAAAGAAAACACAATACTCTATATATATATATGTAAACTTCTATGACATGTTTTTAGAGATACCCCTTGAGTCTTTACGGACATACAAGGCTCCAAGGATCCACGTGTCGAAGACGAGTGATATCTACCTCAGGGGCTGCTCCTTCCTCGGTATCACAGCCTCGAAGTCGTACCTCAAGCAGGTCACAAATGACAGGGAAATCTGTATGGCAAACACATCTCTCAGCCATCTTACGATTAAACCAATCGCTATTTCATTGGTGGTTAGTAGAGAGAAGAAACTCTCCTATTTATATCTCATCTGAGCTGAATCTGTTCATATGACTTTTGCTGTATGGCTTAACGTAGACGTCATTTTCCATTGGTCAACGAAAATGTTTTGCCTAAAAAGTACAATTAGAACTGCACATTAGAAACGTTTTCATCTTTGTCATTTAGATACACAACTTAAAGAGGTTAAAATTTTGATTCTAAATCATTCTTTTCTGTACAGCTTCATTAGGATTATGCCAGACTTATGCCAGACTAAATCTTCTAATTTAAAATAAAGGGTCATATGGATAAATTATGTGTGTCTGCCTTGTTGTGCAATGATTAAGGACTTTAAAAAATACTCACTGTATTACTTTTTTTATTAACGAATCAGTTAAACACTTATCATTTATGCTCCTATTTGTTTTCAGCGTGATTGTTATATAACACATCTGGATGTTTCCGGGAATGATCTAGGACCTCTTGGTGTAATGTATATAGCAGAAATGCTGGTCGTCAATGACACTATAATTGACGTGGTTAGTAATTTGATTTCTTTAATAATCTCGTGTTCAGTGTTAAGTATCTTTCGATTTGACAGAAACTGTCTATAAAGTAGGCTATCCTCAGTTGTATTCTGTTTGAAACTAAAATATCTTAACAATGATTAAAAGTATACTACATGTAATTCATTTTATTTATCATCTACAACTGCGTTCATATTCATCAATCTGAAACTACCACTGACAGCTGTATCGACAGGTTCTTTCTAGCCGTCTAGTAGCATGTAAGTCATTGCTTTTCGGGACATGTTTGAGGTTATTTCCGTTGTTAATTTACTTGTGTTAACACTTTGTCCGTTTTCTTGTTTTCCAGAACTTAAATAACACCAGTCCTGGAAGGGCGGGACTTGAGGCGCTAGCTTTAAAACTTCCAAGTAACAGAAATGTTAACATTCTGCGACTCGAATGTAAGTCTACGGGGTATTTGTAACAGAATATGAAACATGAAGATCCTGTAGACGTTTGGTTCACATGTATGAATTATGGTTGTAACATTTTGGTATAACACCTTCTTTCTTTGCTGAATAAAATAGATTAAATTTATCTCAGTTGCCGTTTACTAAACTTTCCTTCATGTTCAATTTTATGACATTTGCTTATATTTCAGATTTCAGATTTTCACTTTTTATAAAACGTAATAAAACATTATACAAATAAAGGCGAGACGTTCGAGAAATTTAACAGCTGACAAATTCAGTGACAAGGCTTCACTTTATGGTAATGTTGTAAAATGACCGAACCTATTATTGGTTTAACTGGTTTCATGTACTTTCAGCAAATTCTTTGGATCACACCGAGACGGAATTTCTTGTACAAATTATGAAGGTAATTTTTTGTACATTATCTTTATTTTCATTAACTCTTAAGGCATCATTTTCTCCCATGAAACAAATACACATAGTTATAGCATTGATGATGATATACTCGGTATCTGCATGGTGACATTACATCTAGTATGCTTATGATACAGGAGATTGAAAATTGATTAAGCTGATCGGAAACTTTAATGAATTTCTTTTATGCTTTTTTGTTTTCAGGACACCCCATTTTTAACAGAACTTTACCTTGGTCATAATAACTTGGGTTATGATGGTGCTAAACTGCTGGCAAAGGAATTAGGTGAATACATTTATTTATATTAAGTTGTTTTTACTTTTATATCTTAGTAGATTATCTATATATTATATATACAATAACATGTATGTTATATTCGAGCAAGCTTGATTATTACATTTAAGAATGGTTTTCAATCCTATTGTTTGTGCTTTTTCAGAAGAAAATACCACGTTGAGAACCCTTGATCTACAGTGGAATCATTTCAGAAAACAAAGTGCTACCCAGCTATGTAACGCCATTAAGGTATAAACTTCAACAGAATCCATTCGTTACAAGTACTCACCAACAACCCACTATTTATGTCTCTCACTTAGTAGTGGAGGGCGGGGGGGGGGGGCGGGGGTATATTGATTCGGTGATGTCTGTCTGCCTGTCCGTGTTGTCTGTATATCACAAAATTTGTCCGCGCAACTCCTCGTACTCACCTGAATGGGTTTTACTGATACATATAGTAATGTTTAGTACCAAGTGTAATTGTGTATATTGTCGGCATGTTTCGGTTCTGAATTATTGATTCTTAGCGAAGCTTTTGTCCTTTTTTGTAAACCCTAACCCAAACCTTAGATTTTTCCGCGCAACTTCTCTTATACCGCTAGGTGGATTTTAACCAAACTTCACAGGAATGATCAGTGCCAAGCCTAGTTTATGTATATCGTCGGTATTTGCTGGTTCAGTGGTTCTTAGTGAATTTGTATTAAAGGCCATAAGAAAATAAGTTATGTTTGAATAATTTGTCTATCCTACAGTGTTAAGTGGTGGGAGACACGTTTTTGTGAAAAGCAACCTCTAGTTCTACCACTGGTTTATAAGTACCTTTTCTCTAGATCTGTTTATTACTTTTTGAAAATTGTAAGAGTGCATTTCTTTGACCCGTAGCAGATAGTACAAACACAAGTTAGCTGACTGATGTAGGAAGTATTCATTGCTAATTGCCAAATTATGTAAGTGTAATGAGTTCATTGGATATAAACTTATGTGATATTTCACGACAGTTACCATTGGCTAGCGGCCGTATCTCGATCTGCAGGTTGTTGTGTCATGCAAATAACTTGCACATGTCATTTAGTATATTTACCTCAGATACGAAAATAACCTTGAATTTGTTACGTTTAAAATGTCTACTGATTTTCATTTTCAGTTGAATAAAGGTCTTCGTCGTCTTAACGTAGCCTGGAATGGCATCGGGAAGGAAGGATGTATAGCCCTGGCCAAAGCCTTGCCAAACAACAAGAATCTACAGACTCTAGATCTAACCAACAACAGGATAGATGTGGTGGCGTTGCCTTTCTTGCTACATGGATTGGTGCGAAACACTGCCCTTCAAAACCTACAGGTACTCGTAGAAACTAAAAATCCTTCCTAAAATTTTCATTATAATTATAGTAGAAAATACAGAATTACTCGAGACCAAATTTTAAAGCTGCAGAAAGTTTGAAATCTGTAGACATTTCATTTTAAAAAAATGTCATTTTCTTTATACATGTAATAGTGTTTATGGCATGAAAATCGGTGTTTTGACATGACATTGTCTTATTTTGTCTTATTTTGAAAGTTGTGGAAACGTAGGCACAGTACGGACTTAATGAATATTTTACAAGGGAATATAAGTTGCCTGCTAAGTTTTGATTTTAATTCTGGTTGCAGCATATGTGTAGTTAAATTTTGAAACCAGTTGCCGACAACATTACATAAAATCTGTTTGCATAAAGATTAAGATATACATTTCCAGTATGCAAACTGTTCGACTCTGGATTTGTACAAAGATAAATAATATCAATTAACCAAATCTTGTGATATGTGGTTCAAAAAGCTAACGATATTCAGCTACGTTCGTTAATAAATTACAGCTGGCACAGAATCCTATGACAACAGAAGGTGCTAAAGCTTGCGTCCGGGCAATCACAGGAGCTGGAGATGTCAACATTAGATATCTAAATATAGATGTATGCATTAAGTTTTCTTATTGTTACGAATTAGCATCACACGTTTGTTATGGATGAAGACTTCCTGCTCCTCAAAAATATTTGTGATTATAGTATATTTAAGAGTGGGCATCCTTTTTAGAGTGATTAAGAAGGTGGCATTATTTGTTGATTCAATCTACCTAAAATACCGCTAGTGCCTTTTACTGCATGTGGTGACGAACAAATGATCCATATTTACCACAGCGAAAAATGTGGCAAGTTATTTTCAAAAAAGGATATTGTTTTGTTATAAAGTAAACATATAAACTGTCTAATACCGTGCACAATTAATAGATATACATTTCAAAAAAAATATTTTCTTACTAAATGACAACTGTACTTATTTAAAACATACCATTCGATGAAATTATTTCCAGGGAATTCCGGTCGATAAAGATTTTACAAAGTTGGTAAAGAAATTACAAGACAAGAAAAACATTACTGTTGATCATGGTGTGGAGATGTATAGTGCAATAGAATTAGAAATGAAAGAACATGACCCACATGATCTGAATAGATTTGATCCAGTTATGGTCATAATAGAATATATGCGTATAGACAATCTAAGACTGATAGATATGTTTGGCTATTTGGATGTAGATGGTCGAGGGTTTGTGAGCAGAGATAATCTGAGAGCAGGTGTAGCGGTAAGAGTCTGTTTAACAATATGAGTTCTTGTATCATATAATTATGTAGCATAAAACAAGACTAAACATTTTATGAAGGATGCGTGTGGTGTAGAACCACACATTGTTCTATCAACATCCAAAAACAAACAAAAGTTGGGAGGATAAATTTATATGCATTACAGTTGTATTAATTACCCTTCCAAATGGCAAAACCAAACCATGGGCATGCAAGATGCTGATAATGATATACATGCTTTAAGAAAATGTAAAGAATGATATTTTTCTGAGCAGAAAGAAATGAAAATAAATTCTGCAAAAATAGATAGATTTTTAATGATTGACAAGAATAGTCAAATATTGTAAGTTCATATTCAAATGTACATTTGTGTATTCCATAAATATAAAACTGTTAAATTGATTCAGTGTGTTAACATTCAGTTTTCTAATGGTATTAGTCAATGATAAACGTTTCCTTAAAGTATATGATCACTTTAAAGGACAGTATTACTTTAAATATAACATATTTAACAGAATGATTAAAGAAGAACCATATCTCATATTTATGAGTTTACATATTATCGTTTCAGACGCTTGGATTACCTCTAACTGAATATCATCTGGACTGTATAATGCATGATATAGATGCAAAAAAGGACGGATATTTAGATTTAGAGTAAGAAAACTTTTTTTACTTTCTATAATGTTAACTAATGTGTACAGACACATTAATGTTATAGTGATATATTGCAGCACAGTGATACTAGTTGCTCTCTGAAATTCATAAATACAAATTTTATAACCTATTTAAAAATAAAACCTGTTCTTTGTATAATTGCATGTTTACTTGCTTGTATTGAATGCAAATTAAAAAAAGTCATTTCATTTTACATTGGTATTACAATGTGCGTTTTAAAGATAGTGACCCATTGAAACACAGTGCTGCTACTTCAAGTTATCAATGTTCATCCCTTTCATTTTTTAGGGAATTTATGGTTGCTCAAAGAGACATGTCTAAAGTGATAATTCAACGTACAACCAGAGCGAAACGCAAAGGCAAGGAGGACCTGGGTCTCAAAGAATTGAGAAAAATTCTCAAAGAACTTGTTGAAAAACGAAATAAACGGAATAAAGAGAAGGCGAGTACCAGAGTGAAATCTGCCGCTTTAGCACGTGCACGTTCTGCAAGTAGCAAACCTGGTACCCCTCAGCGAGAGCGGGTCAGAACAAAGCGAGCCTCACTCATTGTCACTAAACCTAAACTTTCAACAAGAAGTGGACGAAAGAACTAACTTCACAGACATATGCTGTGTTAATTTGCTAATAATACTCCTATGTAGTCACAGATTTTCATTTATGCCTTCCATTTTGTATGACATACGTGTACTGTACCATTATCAGTATCATTATTATATCACTAACAGCAGATCACCGTGTTTGTCCTCACTGATTTCGTTGTTATGACCACAGTACACATGGCAATTAACGAGTAATATGTCAGTATCATAAAAGTCTTTCAGCATGATCTTTGGTGAGTTGTTTTTAATCAAAATCCACTTCTTTAATAAAATATTGATATAACTTTGCATATAAAAGTAATGTATTATATTTTGGTAAAACTTGCCTGTTAAATTAAAAATTTGATCAGACTTGGGGTTATAAGTGTGACTAGAAGGTATGTTGTATAGTTTCACATTTGTTATTAGGTTTATGTAAACAAGTTTTGTTGATGATATCCACATTTACTTTTTTGATTGTTTTTATGTAGGCAAAAAACAAGTTAAATGCAGCTTGGGCAGGGGCTATCAGTAAGGCGAAGACAATGGACAAATTTAAAAGCAAAGTTGACGGAAGACGGGACTCTGAAGTGCTGCCTTTGGAACGTGAGTTTACGTTTGGTTCGGATGTGTTCGAATTGAATGATATCGGAAAAAGGATGCACTCTCCAGGGGACTTCATACAAGATTCTGAAACTTCATCAGAACTACAGTTACCTCCCATGAGAAGGGAAGACACGCTCGGAATAGACAATCTCACTTTGCCGGAACTAGACATTGACTATTTATCGGATGGTTTTCCTACCAGCAGAGCAAAATATGACAATTTTGTACTGGATACTGTTAGAGAAAATGAAGGAAATATTCTACAAGATGTTACTTAGTGAGGAACAACAGAGTCAAACGTTTAGCTGTCATTCCATAGGTTTACTTGTCCTATTTTGATTCTGTAGAAATCGAAATGGAAAAGCAATGAAGTCCAACAGCAACCATACAGCACTTGTGACACAGCATATTCAGAAACACATTTCAACACACGTAGGAACTGTGTACAACTGAATAGTCATATTACCTTGTACATATTTGTTTCTCATTGTTTATAATTTTGCTGCAGGATTATGTTGCTGCCAATAAAACACTACAAGATATGTATTGGCCTTATTGAATGGCATCGCACTAGTTCAAGTTATGTTCGTTGTTTATTCCATGCTAACACTGAGGACTTGCAGCAACTTGTAATGAATTTCAAGCAGGATGTCTGCTTTTTAGAACCATGAATGAGAGGCTAATGTTTTAATAAAAAAAAATTTAATCAGTTGATGCTTTTACATGGAAAAGGGCGATGTTTCAATGTTCTTAATATGTTCTGAGTTAGCCACGTTTTTTGCGTATAGAATTTGCCATTCAAATATGTATACTTCTTCCTATGATATGTTAATATTATGTGAAGAGTATATGTGTTATGACTGTTTGTGATATAATCAGGGGAAACAACTTAGTCACGAATTATGTATAATTTAAACTAAACTTACCTCCCTTGTAAAGGAATATTGGCTTCCGGTTTGATAAACCTAACTAACAGCTGCTTATATTAATTGTTACGACCAGGGATGTTTTGCAAGTTCTTCCATTATATCCAGGCTCGACTTCAGCGGGAGAGAAATAAAATTAGAACTTTATTTCTAAAATAAATATCGACACCCATTGCCATCGTACTGTTCAGCGGTAAACATTAGCTTTGATGATGTACTTTTAATCATTTGTTTACTTCAGTTTTAAGTGGTAATGTCAGTTGCATGACGTGAAGGCATCTGTTCTCAGTAAGAAAGTTAAATCAGTATCTAGATAGTTACTGTCAAGGATGCATTAAGGTTGGTCATGCACTTTAAGCTAAACTTTAATTGTCCAGAAACAGACCTTTTTTTCAACGAGAAAGATAATTCGGTAGCCGTGAGAAAAATTCATTTGTTGGCTTTTGTTTTCTTTACTGCCATGCGTGATGCTTAAACAAAAGAGCAATAGGCTGTTCTATTTCAAGTGCGTCCCCTTACATGTATTACAGTAGTTATTGTTTTTCGTGTTTCAATGGTGACTGTTTCAGCCTTAGCAGTTCCTCTACCATCGTGATCGTAGTACGTGCTTATAGCGATGAAACGTGAGTGATATAAAAGCACTGCCATACAGCGTGAGAATGCTTTTGTGTCAGGTCCATCTTACTGTTTCATAATGCATCAGTTGACTTAACGATATCAATTAAACTTTCATGACCTGCTCAAAGAGTCACAGAGTCATCCCCGTATCGAAAAGTTCTCGCATGAAAGAGAAAAATCATCTTATTTTGAACAAATAGTGCAAGTAAAGCACTCGACAGAAGTTGATGCTGTTTGTTATTTTATACCATATTCGCAGCCGGAATGGGGTTCAAGTCATGAAAGCCTATACTTTGTGAAAATCACTGTCATTTTAGAAGATAAAACATATAATTAAAAGACGGACGTTTGTGATAACACTTGAAAATTCCAATCAGACCAAATATCAACCAGAATCTACTGAAATTATTTAACTCGAACGAAGGAACATCCATACTCCTACTGATAAGTGTGAATACTTTTCTAGACATATTCTGAATTTCTTAGCCATCTCTGTTCGCATTTCATGATTTCTGTCAATAATACCGGATGTCTGTTGACAAGGGTCTTATTGGTATCAAATACCAATACTTCAAGAGGAGCATCGCAAAAGCTATGAACCGATCAGGTCTGCAAGTGACAGGGTAGAGTCCTCCTCTGTCACGACAAGTTTTACATGTAAGACAACTCGCCAGTACTAATTTGCTCGTCGGTGGTTCGGTGGAGAAGTTGCACGATGACTTATTTTATTCAAATTTTAAGTGTAGGTTTATTATCATAAAATACAGGCCAAGTTCGATTTTAGTTACAACGCACCAATTGTTACAGCAGGTATGGCCCCTTTTTACTTAAATTTCAGTAAATTGGTGGTTTTTGATCAATAACTTTAAAAGGTTACTTGGATTTAAATCAGATTTTACGTGTTGGTTTAGGAACATGAAACACAGGTCAAGTTCAATTTAGGTTACTTGCAATCCAGTAATTCTTGCAGAAATTATGGCCCCTTTTCAATTTCAATTTCTGTGAATTTTTGGTTTCCGATCATTATCTCATGAGACGTCGGATGGATTTCAATCATATTTGCCACGAATGTACATAATTATTAATAAAATACAGGTCAAGTTTATATTAAATTTCACTAATTTTAAAAGCGTTATAGAGGATGAGTAGGCAGTTGGCAGTAGCAATACTGGCAGTAGCAGAAGCAAAAACGTGGAGCTGCAGTAGCAGTAGTTAGCAGTAGCAGTAGCAAAACGTGAAGTTAGCAGTAGCAGTAGTTAGCAGTAGCAGTAGCAAAACGTGAAGTTGGCAGTAGCAGTAGTTAGCAGTAGCAGTAGCAAAACGTGAAGTTAGCAGTACCTGGAAGTAGAAGTAGCAAAAACGTGAAGTTGGCAGTAGCAGTAGTTAGCAGTAGCAGTAGCAAAATCGTGAAGTTGGCAGTAAGAGTAGCTGGCAGTAGCAGTAGCAAAACGTGAAGTTGGCAGTAGCAGTAGTTAGCAGTAGCAGAAGCAAAAACTTGAAGTTGGCAGAAGCAGTCGCTGGCAGTAGCAGTAGCAAAAACGTGAAGTTGGCAGTAGCAGTAGTTAACAGTAGCAGTAGCAAAAACGTGAGGTTGGCAGTAGCAGTAGTTAGCAGTAGCAGAAGCAAAAACTTGAAGTTGGCAGAAGCAGTCGCTGGCAGTAGCAGTAGCAAAAACGTGAAGTTGGCAGTAGCAGTAGCTGGCAGTAGCAGTAGCAAAAACGTGAAATTGGCAATAGCAGTAGTTAGCAGTAGCAGTAGCGAAAACGTGAAATTGGCAGTAGCAGTAGTTAGCAGTAGCAAAATCGTGAAGTTGGCAATAGCGGTAGTTCGCAGTAGCAGTAGCGAAAACGTGAAATTGGCAGTAGCAGTAGTTAGCAGTAGCAAAATCGTGAAGTTTGCAGTAGCAGTACCTGGCAGTAGCAGTAGTTAGCAGTAGTAGTAGCAAAATCGTGAAGTTGGCAATAGCAGTAGTTCGCAGTAGCAGTAGCGATAACGTGAAATTGGCAGTAGCAGTAGTTACCAGTAGCAAAATCGTGAAGTTTGCAGTAGCAGTACCTGGCAGTAGCAGTAGCTGGCAGTAGCAGTAGCAAAATCGTGAAGTTGGAAGTAGCAGTAGTTAGCAGTAGCAGTAGCAAAAACGTGAAGTTGGCAGTAGTTAGCAGTAGCAGTAGCAAAAACGTGAAGTTGGCAGTAGCAGTAGTTAGCAGTAGCAGTAGCAAAAACGTGAAGTTGGCAGTAGCAGTAGTAAGTAGTAGCAGTAGCAAAATCGTGAAGTTGGAAGTAGCAGTAGTAAGCAGTAGCAGTAGCAAAAACGTGAAGTTGGCAGTAGCAGTAGTTAGCAGTAGCAGTAGCAAAATCGTGAAGTTGGCTGTAGCAGTAGTTAGCAGTAGCAGTAGCAAAAACGTGAAGTTGGCAGTAGTTAGCAGTAGCAGTAGCAAAAACGTGAAGTTGGCAGTAGCAGTAGTTAGCAGTAGCAGTAGCAAAAACGTGAAGTTGGCAGTAGCAGTAGTAAGTAGTAGCAGTAGCAAAATCGTGAAGTTGGAAGTAGCAGTAGTAAGCAGTAGCAGTAGCAAAAACGTGAAGTTGGCAGTAGCAGTAGTTAGCAGTAGCAGTAGCAAAATCGTGAAGTTGGCTGTAGCAGTAGTAAGTAGTAGCAGTAGCAAAAACGTGAAGTTGGCAGTAGCAGTAGTTAGCAGTAGCAGTAGCAAAATCGTGAAGTTGGAAGTAGCAGTAGTTAGCAGTAGCAGTAGCAAAAACGTGAAGTTGGCAGTAGCAGTAGTAAGTAGTAGCAGTAGCAAAAACGTGAAGTTGGCAGTAGCAGTAGTTAGCAGTAGCAGTAGCAAAATCGTGAAGTTGGCAGTAGCAGAAGTTAGCAGTAGCAGTAGCAAAAACGTGAAGTTGGCAGTAGCAGTAGTAAGTAGTAGCAGTAGCAAAAACGTGAAGTTGGCAGTAGCAGTAGTTAGCAGTAGCAGTAGCAAAAACGTGAAGTTGGCAGTAGCAGTAGTTAGCAGTAGCAGTAGCAAAAACGTGAAGTTGGCAGTAGCAGAAGTTAGCAGTAGCAGTAGCAAAAACATGAAGTTGGCAGTAGCAGTAGTAAGTAGTAGCAGTAGCAAAAACGTGAAGTTGGCAGTAGCAGAAGTTAGCAGTAGCAGTAGCAAAAACGTGAAGTTGGCAGTAGCAGTAGTAAGTAGTAGCAGTAGCAAAAACATGAAGTTGGAAGTAGCAGTAGTTAGCAGTAGCAGTAGCGAAAACGTGAAATTGGCAGTAGCAGTAGTAAGTAGTAGCAGTAGCAAAAACGTGAGGTTGGCAGTAGCAGTAGTAAGTAGTAGCAGTAGCAAAAACATGAAGTTGGCAGTAGCAGTAGTAAGTAGTAGCAGTAGCAAAAACGTGAAGTTGGCAGTAGCAGTAGTAAGTAGTAGCAGTAGCAAAAACGTGAAGTTGGCAGTAGCAGTAGTTAGCAGTAGCAGTAGCAAAATCGTGAAGTTGGCTGTAGCAGTAGTAAGTAGTAGCAGTAGCAAAAACGTGAAGTTGGCAGTAGCAGTAGTTAGCAGTAGCAGTAGCAAAATCGTGAAGTTGGAAGTAGCAGTAGTTAGCAGTAGCAGTAGCAAAAACGTGAAGTTGGCAGTAGCAGTAGTTAGCAGTAGCAGTAGCAAAAACGTGAAGTTGGCAGTAGCAGTAGTTAGCAGTAGCAGTAGCAAAAACGTGAAGTTGGCAGTAGCAGTAGTAAGTAGTAGCAGTAGCAAAAACGTGAAGTTGGCAGTAGCAGTAGTTAGCAGTAGCAGTAGCAAAATCGTGAAGTTGGCAGTAGCAGAAGTTAGCAGTAGCAGTAGCAAAAACGTGAAGTTGGCAGTAGCAGTAGTAAGTAGTAGCAGTAGCAAAAACGTGAACTTGGCAGTAGCAGTAGTTAGCAGAAGCAGTAGCAAAAACGTGAAGTTGGCAGTAGCAGTAGTTAGCAGTAGCAGTAGCAAAAACGTGAAGTTGGCAGTAGCAGTAGTAAGTAGTAGCAGTAGCAAAAACGTGAACTTGGCAGTAGCAGTAGTTAGCAGAAGCAGTAGCAAAAACGTGAAGTTGGCAGTAGCAGTAGTTAGCAGTAGCAGTAGCAAAAACGTGAAGTTGGCAGTAGCAGAAGTTAGCAGTAGCAGTAGCAAAAACATGAAGTTGGCAGTAGCAGTAGTAAGTAGTAGCAGTAGCAAAAACGTGAAGTTGGCAGTAGCAGAAGTTAGCAGTAGCAGTAGCAAAAACGTGAAGTTGGCAGTAGCAGTGGTTAGCAGTAGCAGTAGCAAAAACATGAAGTTGGCAGTAGCAGTAGTAAGTAGTAGCAGTAGCAGAAACGTGAAATTGGCAGTAGCAGAAGTTAGCAGTAGCAGTAGCAAAAATGTGAAGTTGGCAGTAGCAGTAGTTAGCAGTAGCAATAGCAAAAACGTGAAATTGGCAGTAGCAGTAGTAAGTAGTAGCAGTAGCAGAAACGTGAAGTTGGCAGTAGCAGTGGTTAGCAGTAGCAGTAGCAAAAACGTGAAGTTGGCAGTAGCAGTGGTTAGCAGTAGCAGTAGCAGAAACGTGAAGTTGGCAGTAGCAGTGGTTAGCAGTAGCAGTAGCAAAAACGTGAAGTTGGCAGTAGCAGTAGTTAGCAGTAGCAGTAGCAAAAACGTGAAGTTGGCAGTAGCAGTAGTAAGTAGTAGCAGTAGCAAAATCGTGAAGTTGGCAGTAGCAGTGGTTAGCAGTAGAAGTAGCAAAAACGTGAAGTTGGCAGTAGCAGTAGTAAGTAGTAGCAGTAGCAAAAACGTGAAGTTGGCAGTAGCAGAAGTTAGCAGTAGCAGTAGCAAAAACGTGAAGTTGGCAGTAGCAGTGGTTAGCAGTAGCAGTAGCAAAAACATGAAGTTGGCAGTAGCAGTAGTAAGTAGTAGCAGTAGCAGAAACGTGAAGTTGGCAGTAGCAGAAGTTAGCAGTAGCAGTAGCAAAAATGTGAAGTTGGCAGTAGCAGTAGTTAGCAGTAGCAGTAGCAAAAACGTGAAATTGGCAGTAGCAGTAGTAAGTAGTAGCAGTAGCAGAAACGTGAAGTTGGCAGTAGCAGTAGTAAGTAGTAGCAGTAGCAAAAACGTGAAATACTGCTATTGTCAACTTCACGATTTTTCTACTGCTACTGCCAGCTTCTGCTACTGCTAACATCACGATTTTGCTACTGCTACTGCCAGCTACTGCTACTGCCAACTTCACGTACATGTGTCATGTTGCATGTTCATACTGTGAATGATGATTGAGTTGATGGGCATTTATTCATATCAACAGTATGACATTTCATATCGGGTAGAAGGGAAGAAGCTGAACCTCTCTCGTCCTTATATGCTGTTGTATCATTTAGATACATTAAAGATTTGATGTTGAAAAAGCAGCTGATAGACTTAAACACCTGGTAAAGTAATGATTAACACCTTTCATGGAGGCAACGCACTCAGAACTTTTTCAGTAGAGTTACACATCGTATACAAGTCAGTACCAACTGTCTCAATATCGTTTGCTATGGAACGCCTTTACTGTCTTATTATGTTGTATTGTATTATACGCAGTACATTTTCATGTATACGAGGTACATATTTCATTTGACATGGTACATGAACATTTAGATAGGGTAACTTTTTCGTGATATGCAGTGCCTATTCTTTTTATATATGGTGGTTATTTAATGATATGCAGTGCAAAAGTATGGATATACAGTAGAATAACCATTATATGTTGTACAAACAACGTTATATGCGTACAAACAACATTATATGCAGTCAGTTTTACTATACATGAGGTGGTATTTTGATTATATGCAGTAGGTGTACCTTTATACGTTGTATGTTGATTAATAGATGTGGTAGATGTTTAAATGTATGAAGTGCAATCGTTTTTATTGTATACGTGGTGAATTATTACTTATATTAAGATAATAAATCAATATGTGTGGTGCTATGTCAATATACATAGTGTCAACAACTTTGTATGTAGTAAAGAGTTTTTAATTATGTTTGTTGCAAACAACTACATAAGCTGTACATACGGCATTATATGCGGTGCTTTTCCCATTATGATGATGATACTTGAAGACAGTCTCTAAAAATACTCTCGGCGGAAATTACCGAGCGATCTAAGAAAAAATTACTATGACACCGTACAGTCAACATCGAGTAGCGCTTGCACGTACCTCAAAAACACGTCTAAGTCGAAAAATAAAGAGCCATAATTTGCATTATATGCAAGAAATAGTTATCAAACTTGATTATTTATGTAGGTGTGATGATTGGGAAACCTTTGTATAAAGTTTAAATGCAATACATAAGTAGTAATTGAGATATGGACTTTTAAAGCTGCTCGATCTCAGATTTTGGTGCAAAAATAAAGTTCTTCAAACTGTCTGAAAATAACATATTTTAGAAGAATAGTCATATAAAAAGGTTCCAGTATAAATTCCTGTAATGTACGATTTGAAATAATACGATTCCAAAATTGGAAAGCATTTCACGCTTTTGAAATTCCGCTATAAACATATAGTGTGAAGTTGCCGTAAAACCAACATATTCAATCGATTTTTGCAAATTCCTACCTAGAATTTTACTTGTGTTGTTCATTCTAGCCTTTAGTTTCATGTTCTATATATTAGTATATCATTGTTGAAAATTTAATTTTCTCAACGACAACTGTGAACGAGCAGCATGCAAAACTTTAACCAGAATTTCTTAGTCGGAAAAAAGGGCCATACTTTTGCTTATATACAAGATATAGTTATCTTACTTGATTATTTAAGTTTCAATGCAATACATCAAGTATTAATGGAGATATGGACTCGGTAGCGCTATACGTTACGCACGTCTATGGTTGATGACGTGACCGCTATTTATAGTAATATCTATCTGTATTACTCGGTATTTTCCGGATAAATAATCCCGGAGAATGCCGGAAAGTATGATCATCGTAATGAAAAATGCACCGCATATAATGCTGTATACACCATGTATATAGTAGAATGGACCGAACATAATAAAAAAGAAAATGCCGTTTCCGCTATGTATATTATTAAATGCATTGCGTACATCGTTTTTTTATGAACAAATAACTAATAATTCACCACGTATAGAAATAATCGCAAGCACTTCATATATTTAAACATCTATCACACCTATTGACCAACATACACCGTATAAAGGTAAAACTACTGCATATAATCAAAATACCACCGCATGTATCGAAACCATGACTGCATATAATGTCATTTGTACTGCATATAATGTTGTTTGTATTGCATATGACGTTGTTTGTACACCATATAATGGTTATTCTACTGTATCTTCAAGTTTTTGCACTGCATATTATTAAATAACCACCATATATAACGGAAAAGGCACTGTATATCCTGAAGAATGTACCATGTCAAATGAAATATGCACCTCGTATACATGAAAATGGACTGCGTATAATACAATACAACATAATAAGACAGTAAAGGCGTTCCATAGTTTGCCCCTTTGAGCTACAAATGTGTGCGTATTCAAACACAAATCGGTGAATAGGACATACATGTAACTGAACCATCACACTTTCTATTAGGGTAAGTGTCTTGTACATGTAATAATGTATCATGCATTTCACAGATACATGTACCTATTTTAATGACACAAATGATATATGAATAACACTGAGTCAGTATTTTTTCTTTTATTGCCGCTTTTCGTGAACAAAAAGCATAATATGAACACAGATTTCAGTTTAATATCAACAATACTTAGTCTAAATAAATATCCCCCGCAAAGCTCCGTGACACTTATGTGATGCGAATACGTGAAAATGGCTTGCGATCTAACAGAAATAGTTTACTAAACTCTACATTTCTGAACATATTTTGATTTTCAGTGCAATATTCAAAGTCTTGCAAAAAAACGATGAGAATATTTTCACCCAAATTACAACACTTATTAATCTTTTCCAAACCAGGGCAGTGCTAAAATGAAGTCTAGGCCCTTGAATGAAAATAGACCATTGGCATCATGTATTTTCTCTCGGACAGAGCATGTTTGTATGTTGGATAAAAGATCCATTCTGTTCATGTTTTAATTCGTAATCTACTTCCAATTCTTATTTGCCAACAAAAGCGTTGTTTATTCCCATTTAATCACTTCTACCCTCCGACCCAGAGGAAAAGACTCCTAAGTGTAAAATTAGCACTAATTTGTGTATAAACAATACATTTAATATATTTAACAATGAAGTCTAAAAGGACAGGCAGACGTAATTACGTACTGAAAATTCTTTACAGTCTCAAGGAAACAGGTTTACTGAAATTGGTAAAAGCCCTATGACCTGAAATGAGGTATATAGCGTGTTAACTTCCTAATACTGAATAACACAAAAAAATCAAATAATCAAATAAAATGTATAACGATGGTTTGAATACAAAGAAAGAAAAACAACAATAAAATTAATAACTGCCAGCAACAGTGCTTTTGATTATAGTTGTACTGAATTTTAAGAAGGAATGTAAAACGAAATCAAACAATTAATTTCCTTGATGATAACGTTAATAAGTTGACTATAACAAGAACAAGGTATAACAATTCCAATAATAAAAAAGCATTTAGTTGAAAGCCTTTTATACGGCCCTTTTCTGTTTTATTTCGCTTGTTTTTTACTACGCGACTAAAGACCTATGTGAGTTTTAATTTTTTTTAGGTATTTCCCTTATATCTATCACAACATGCAGTACATCAAATGCATTTATAGGTCTTGTATTCGTTTTAATTTTACGAAACGTTGATAAATGGCCTTAAGCACTTTCCTTTTGTCAAACAACAACATGTCTGATTCCCTTTGGGTGTAACCCGTTCCAATGACAAACATTAAACTTTCCCATTACAGGCAGTTTACAGTAAAATATAGCACAAAAAGTTCCGTAGTTACTTAAGACAAATCCATTTAGTTATGTAAAGAAGTCTTGGATTTCTGATTCCGTTTTGCATACGTTATTGCAATAAATTGAAAAGTCATTTACATACACGATTATTGCATAATATCAAGTGGATAATCCCGCCCTCCATATACAAAATATAAATATATATGTACATCTATCATTATTTTTTCTTAATTATTCATATTAGTAGCACATTTTAAATACAAACTTTACACAGCATTTAAGTTTTTTTCTTGTTAACGACTTATTTTGGTTATAGAGAAAAATGCTGTTAAGTAAGCAAAAAAGCTGAGCCATATAGATCTACTTTGTCTGTTGTACACTTTCACTGGTTTAAACAATCTATATAAATTTCAGGATTAAATGACGTCACACAAGTGTTTCTTGTTCATATCCCTCCACTGGTTTTTCTGATGTCACATTATCCCACTGCCGCCATCTATTTTTCTGCCATTCATTTTCCACTTCCGGTGTACCGCGGTTAAAGTTCAAAGGTCTTTGAACTGATGACGTCACTCGAGGTGAACTCGACCCTGCACGACTACTACTATAATTTGAACGCGTGAAACTTTCTGAACGAGATGGTGGATTGTTTAATGATGAACTGGACCGGCTAGAGTCTGAATGTTGTCTCATATAGTCCGGTGCAGGAATGGATAATGTTTTCGGTGTAGAATATAGTTCAGAGTGCGGCCTCTCGATATGAATAGAGTGCGGCCTCGAGGATAAATCCGGACTAGAATTGTCACGTGACATTTTATTGCGCGTAGTTCGTGAAACTAGTGGTGTTTTAATCACTTCCGGTGGACTGGGAGAATTTTCAATAACAAGATGGAACTTCGGTCGTTCCATTGGGTTATTCACATCGCTTTTGCGTCTTTGTCTTTCATTTTCTTCCTCAGGGGAAGAGTAAAAGAACTTTCGCCTCGCAACAGGCGTTAAAATTTCGGCACTTCTGGCTACCCGTAATGACGGGTTTGCTTGTAGTCCACTAGAATCCTTCATGTGTAAGTTACTTTCACTGACCGGAGAATGTGGCAAGGAGGCATCGCTGTCGTCATAGAGACTGCTGGATGTATCTGGATCAGGATCAATTCTACAAAGAAGTAAATATTGCTTAAGCTTTGTTCATAGTACAGTTTGATGTCTTGATATTCGTTTAGCTGGTTAAAATATATCTAAATATTTCCTTAAATTTAAGGTGTATTTTGATTACAGTAACAAGAAAGAACACTTTAAATGAAGAATTCATACTAGTACATGTTAGAATATAATATATACCCATTTTCGGTAGATATTCGTTTAAGGATTTGTTCTGTGGTATCTGGATCAGTTTCCAGTAGCAACCGCAAAATTTCGTCATGTACACTTGCTGGAATCTGAAAAATAAATTAAGCACCTTGATTACCTCCCTTTATCCATAAAAATAAATAACTTTGACTTGAAAGTTTTAATGCCAAAATCTGATGTATATTTGACATAATCTCGAAAGCGATTTAAAAAAAAACTCTATAATGATTGGTAACAGTCAGTGGAAGAATAGTGTATGTATAAAATGCCTGCAAAAATGTATTCATACAAATTAATCGTCTAACTGCTGCATGCATACCTGAAACAAGAGCTGATGACTATCAATCATGGTCTGAATGACGTCTATGACTTCTTTCCTTTCCTCGGCTCTCTCCATACTCTCTACAGCAAATTCTTTCTCCGTGGCCTTCGCTTTGTGTAGGACGTTTGGTCCAAACAGCGTGGCCAAATTATGGGAGTCCATCTTGTTACCTGGCAACTGTGGAAGGAAAATTCAGATCAGTTTTGACACTAGACTTGGTTAATACCTATATATCTACGTATGTGGTGAGCTGAGATGTTCATTGCAAAACACTGTTTTTAGATAAATCGATTATATACAATCTGGTGAGAAAAAAATATTTGTCCTTTAGCGTGTGGTCATTTCAAGGTCAGTAATGTATGAAAGCACTTATTTTAACGGATGCATGTTTGGTGGTCCCGTGACTAATTGACAATTTCAAGGCAATAAAAAAGCAATAATGTTCAGCCTACACGATTTGGTCAACGGCCCATTTAATGTTTAATCTTGTTTATGAGTTTGAACACAGACACTCTAAAGTTAAAATGTTACTTAAAATAAAACAACTTAAATATGCTTTGTGGACATTTAACAGTCCTTTTCAACTACGAGCAAGAACACTGAAGTCATGTCCTTTTTATTTTAATATGCCGCAGATCCCTATGATAATGTCCGGTTAGGAAATTAATCAGCAGAGCTATCATTCATTGTCTTGAATTAAATGATTGCGTAAGTTACATGAACTACTTGAAAAATCTTGATTTACCCGACTACATTTGTAACCAGAAAGGGAAGAAAAAGACGTAAAAAGAACTAGATTCTACGTTGTATATTAGCGCTATCTCATTGTTATCTCTGTCTTGTTTAAGGACACCCCTATCAATAGACTACATTTAGGGCACTCATGTTTTAAAGCTGCTCAAAATGTTTAAAACTGATTGCATCGTTTCGTTTCAAGTATGCATTTCAAATAGACAATCATAAACTACCATATCGGGTAGCCTTATACATTGAATTCAATCTTGGAGAAAATCCAAGTTTGTTGTCACAATTAGATTGATATCCACAAAAACTTGATAAGATATGCAACATAATCTTTTATATGGGTTTATGCATTATGTAGCATATTTTATCTACAGATTTTTCTATATCGTATAAGATGACAAAATACAATAACCATTACTGATTACGCATATTCCAATTTTAATTGACTTCATGCTCAAAATTCTTTAATGCATTTTTTTAAATTTTTAACAAAATAAGTTATGTACAATGGAATTCCTAATTGTATATTTCTCATGAATGTTGATGTTAGCGTAAAACAATTTATAAAATGTTCTCAATTGTGAAAAAAAACAGAATGAAAGAAAAGGTGTAACATGAACACAATTCAGTTCACATCTCAAATTTTGAATGTGTATAGTAATAGTACGCTATTGTTTTATGATTTAACGCTTGAAGTATTTGTTTCTACATATTGTAAGACTCACAAATCCACTAAAAGTCCCGACGCATTGCTATTATTGGGAACCAGTAAATATGTCACGAGTTTTGCGCGTGCCAGACATTTTGTGTTTCTTCACTTGTTTGCGACATTTATTGTCTTCCACTTCTGCCAAAGTTTAACTTACTGTTTGGCCATTTTCATCCAATGCGTCAGTGGAATGTTCAGAGACCTTGTACAGGAACTGAAGTAATGCCCACAAGGTGTCGCGGTTAGCCACCGGAAGTAGAGAGATCAACATCCGGGTCACATCAATTTGCTTCTGAATTTCATACAACCCTGCAGAGTTGAAATATACATGTTTTAAAATCGTTTAAAACCTCTCATTCATATATGAAATGCAAAAATACTCTTTTCAGTTATCATTTTAGAGGTGTGTTCATTTACATAATGTTTCAGAAATTACAACCGACGATAGATGAAAGTCATAATCATTTGCATATATGACTGACCATCTAAATTAGTGAAAAAATCTTATGAATGTGGCCGTTTTCATCTTGTACCATTATCTGGCAGTGTACCAAGGCACGTGACAGTCTACTATACAACTCTTGGCTAATACTACAAATCTAAAACAGCGGAATTACTCATGTGTATTGTTCTGTAAAGCAACAATCTTTTAATGGTTATTATTTTGCACTAATTAGATCAAAAGGTGAGTATTAACAAATATCTGTGGTTCTAATTTAGGAAAAAGATGGTATCTAGTTGCGAATCCGACGCATTGATGACAATATAAAAGCTTCTAAAACACATATTGTGCATGAATAACGTCCAGTCATGCATTCCTGATACATTTGTTTTAACAAAGACCAATCTTTCTTTAACAGCCATTCACAAAGTGCAATGTTGACAAAAGTACTTGGTACACTTCTCAAGTTGGGATAAATTTGCACTAATATTGCGATGTTTTTCAATTAAGATTTGAATAGCTAATTACTCTATGACGTCATATCGTTCTGTTTTACGTAATGGCGCGACTAAAAAATCAAAGTGGCACTGACGGTTAACTGGTGAATTAATATCTATCAATTAAGAAAAATTTATTTTATAACGAAATATTAAATTAGTGCCTAAAACATACCTCTTGCTGCGATGAGGGGAGAATAAAGGTCTCTAGTAAGCAGGGGTTCTGGAAGGTCCCTAAAATATTCCTTCAAGACCGCCCCGACTTCATGGGGGTTGTGTGACTCGTTAAGTTTCACATCCCTTCCTGTATCGAATTCGTCCCTTAACTGTTTCGTTCTCTTCTTTGAACAACCAACTCTAAATATTCCCAGTACCCGTAAACCTGTTATTAAGGAATACATTAGTAATATTATGCAAACAGTTAACATCGGCATACGTTATTTTTTACAATTTGTATTATGCGATAGTCTTGATTTGAAAAATCGTAAGGCATTATTACATACTAAATGTTGTGTATATCAATTTGAACGTATCGAAAAAAATATTGTCTCTTCCAAGAAGATCGTATCAAGGCTATGACTTCCAAGGGAATGTCTAAGAGTTAATTCTCTCTGATGCCGAGACAATACACTGTACATTGAATTTCGCCAGGATTCTACTGCTAACATTTTTCTAAAGCATTGCAAAGCACTATGGATTATAAACTTACCGTAAGTTTCTATGTGTTTAAAACAAACTTTAACAATATGAGGGACCTGGGGTGGCCCCGTTGCATACAAGGGGAGGTAATCCTGACCAAGATTGTCGCTGCGATTGTTGGACAGTACCAATGCATCGATAAGACTAGAATTGTTCCGACTACCTTCGGACTCCGACAGTGAATCACTACTGGCATTTCTCTGTAAAAACAATTATAATTATCTATTAGTTTCTAACAATACAGTTTTGGTCGGTCCTTCAATGGCCTAGGGTAGTGCCGTGATTTGATCCCAAGGTGTAACGACCGGACATTCCCATAAGGAATAAAATTGATCATTTCATACAGCACATTTTAATGTAAGTCGATAGGTCAAATATTTCTGTAATACATACAACCGTTTAAAGTCCATTTGAAGCTAACTTAAAATGATTTTATACTTATATTATCTACTGTTTCAGGGGGTCTCTGACCACGAGTTATAGCGATTCATAATTGGCAAGCTTTCATTTTCTCGTGCAGAGTCGGAAAATGTTGGCACATTATAATGAAGAACGTACATTGTCAAATATGATGTAAATTCACATTTCCTAACTTCTGACTTATAGCTGCTCTACTCCAGGAATCCTGAATAGCACAATAAGCCTTGAGGCACAATGGAAAACGAATCAAGATTTTAATTAGTTTCATATGCATCTGCATTATCTAATTAAAGATATGCAATAAATATTTGGCTGGTAAAACGAACAATGTGCTAAAGCAATTTGTCTAAACACTTCTCTTCAGAAAAACGCACCTTCTGGCTTTCAGAAAATGAGGTTCCATTGTGAGTTATATTTTCCAATGAACCTTGTGAAGAGCTACTGGATTTTCTCGGTGCCTGTCGCGTCAAGATGACGTCAGAGCCCTTTCTTTCCTTTAAGGCACTACTGTTCCTTTTACGCTGCTCGGCGTCATTGGCGACACATTTCTGCAGTGGGATTCCAAATACCAACCCCGAAAGCTGGTGATCTGTAAGTCAATAAAATAGTGTGTTAAACAAAATTGTTTTCCAGTAAATGCTTTTCAAGAGCAGATTCCCACGCGTTATACACCGACTACAATAAACCTAACAAATTTAATTACATTCCAGTGGTTAGAAGCAAAATTCTTTGAGGTGTATTCCATCCTTTAGGGTATTATGCATCTTTTGGCTCTTTATAAATGGATTCAGATTTTGTGGACCTTTCTATCTAAAATCGAGGTCTAATATATCTTAAATCAGACTAATTCTGGCACATTATTTATATCATGAATTAATTAAGGACGAACCTTTCTCCCTGTCGGCAAGACTGTGTATGAATCCACTGATGTTAGCAGACTTGCTGCGCTTAATTGACAGCAAGTGCTTCTTTCTCCGGCCAGAATCTCTATGTTCTGAAAGAGAGAGATGAACACATTTGAAAAAGGTAAGTAAGCAGAACATATTGCCAAGGTTATAGATCCGATATACCAGTACCATCCGAAAAGTATTACACGTATTGTTTACCACCAAATATACTGCTGATGCTTCAATGAGAACTTTTGTATATTGTCATTCAGACTCTGGTATCAGTTTGTTATTTTGTTAGGATACTAGTATATTGAACTATTGTATTTCTGGTCTTTCCATTTTCTACCTATTATTAAGTCTGTTTATTCGACCCATGCTTTCTGGGCGAGAGGTTTGATTCTTGTTGATTGGAAAATTTCACTTTCTATTACTATACATCATTTTCAGGGGAATGTTAATTTTGGACTCCATAGAAATAGAAACCGGTCGCGTGCTCTCTGAATATAAATGTATTCATGCCTTTCTTGTTATTTTGACATTGGTGTTGATAATGTTTTGTGTTTTTTATGTCACGGTCAACATAGGTTGGTAGATGGCTTGTAAACACGTTCTGAATTATTTAAGTCTGTGTTTTAGAAAATAACATATGTTGTTCGCATTACTTTAAGTACAGGCGTTTCAAAACGCAATGCGAACAGCATATTTTAGTCAGTTAGAAAGAAACACCTATCGGCATTTAGTCAGCTGGCTATTCCTTCATATTTCGATTAATACATACTTCGCATTTATTTCTAAATTAAGCACACATACGTGTGAAAATTTAAAACTAATAATCAGTTTATTCACGCCACATAATTGTCTTAAAGTATTAGAACAGTACACTGACCGAATAGAAAGGACATTATACTCGACATGTTCAAGTATTTTAATCCTGTGGTTCCGTTAATTCCTTGTTGTTCGGCTTCATTACTTTCTAGGTTAGCTTTAATTATGTCAGATATTTCATTACGTAACTTTCACAAAAGACGTTTGAAGCTATGCCCATTGCTTGATCTTGCATACACAAACAAAAGAAAGTGTTTTGGCACCTCTATCCACGTAGGTGTTCAGCATGGACATTAGATTAACCCAAAGAATTTAAGATATACACACTTTAAGATGCCACAGTCTTCTGTTGTCTTTCTCCCAACTGAAAGGCAGCACATATCCTGTGCAGTTTTTCTAGCTGTACAGTTAATGAGGCAAAGTATTATGTAGGTGTGAAATTTACATTAGCGTGAAATTGCGCAGAAAGACATAAACAAACACAACATCATAATATTCAACTAACTTCAAAACACTGGAAGATGAAAAGCAAAAGGTAGATGTAAAATTCAGTAATAAGCCAAACTTATATACCCGCCCACCTATAGTAGCTTTTAGAAACAGGAATTCCGTACAGAAGCCACTGGAGCTACGTAACCTTGTCCAACGTGTAATTCGGCAGCCGTATTGGATTTGACATATTTCGTTTTCGTGCTATTACGAAAGGCTATTTCATTGTATGACATTTCTGTGCGTTGGCCAACCAGACTTATTGATTAAACAAACGTTTAAATGTGCGTAAGTATATTTTGGCAATATTCTTGATGACAATGGTATAAAACCCATCCTATCCTTGAAATTTTAATTGCCTACTAAGACCAAATCAGCTTTCATTCAGTTTAATATATTAATATTGTTGCACCTCTATATTTGGCCCTTTACCTGTTATATATAGAACAATTCACACGACAGCATAAATATTATTACTAAGTATAAGAAACGCGACGCCGACATAAACTCAAAAAATGAAATTTTCACGGTCACTATACTATTAAGTACAAGCCTGGATCGCAGAATGAAATGAGTCAGAAGAAATCCTAAACTTTCAAAAGACTTAATGCAACCATTTCTTCTATGCATACTTCGCAAAAAAGCACAAAGTCATTCCGTCAACCTAGTTGAACTGGCATGTCCACAATCACTCGACAAAAACTGAACTTGCCTATTAATGTAATATTTATCTTGATAAAAAGATATGCAAAGGGACAAGTTGATAATCTTTTAAGTAACAGTCAAGATGCCGGGAATATTTGTTTTGTCCCAGCAAAGACTTTGAGTACAGAAAATATCCTCAAGTACTCCAATCCTATAGCCCTTGATACCCAAATGTTTATCTTGTATCTCAGCACGACAGGATGGTGTAGTAATGCTAAACCCCCCTTTTTCAGTCGGGTATGACATTCAGGAACGTAAAGGTTGTTGTACTTTATGGCAGATGGAGACCGCTTTGAATAATTAAGACGTGCCACTCTTTGAATACAGATTTAACTTATTACCGGTACATGTATATAGTTGTGTTTCCGCCGTGACAGAGGCTCAAACCCGCGACATCTCGGTTTGGTGCAAATTTGTAAAAAACATGACTTTTGTTGTACTTTATAGAAATCCATTCATTCAAGCTTGTCATAAATTAGAATGATGTAATATTAAATAACAGTCGATTAATATAATATTATAAAATATACACTCTTTACCTCGCCTGAACCTATTGTCATTAAAAAAACGAATATAGGTCTGACAACATGTAAAAGTTTAATGAATCATTCTTTTCTAAATATCCGGCATGAGGTATCTCATAAATTTCAGGAATATATCTATCAAAGTGCAATGGTTACAAGTGACACGTATCAACGGACAACACTGTTCGCAAGGTTGACTTTATAGTTCATCAAAATCTCACATATATATATAATTTGTCATAAAACTAGTTCTTTTACAAGAGATAACAATTTAGTCTTAATACGGGCAAAATTTATTTACGAAAAAAACATATTTTGGTATTTAATGACCTAAAATAAATCATTGGTTGTAAGATGAAAAAATAACGCCTTAAGATATATAAACTCCAATGTCACAGCGGTTTAGTAATGGGGTCGATAAGCCTTTGGTTAATGGAGTTTTGTTCATATAAATCAAACACATGTTAAATATAAATAATTTAATTCTGACATTAAATTTACAAAATCAAACTTCGTTAATTGAAAATAAAAATCAAATGGAGCGGTGAAAGTTTTCGGCAAATCGTTGCTT
Organism: Saxidomus purpurata; assembly: GCA_022818135.1. Lineage (NCBI taxonomy): Eukaryota > Metazoa > Mollusca > Bivalvia > Venerida > Veneridae > Saxidomus > Saxidomus purpurata. The sequence continues at coordinate 49,596,843 of JAFMSR010000008.1, read as the reverse complement.
AACACGGTAGATTTAATGGCCACTCACATATCAGTTACCCATCAGACTTTCTCACATAAAATTTGGATAATATGTGGGAAAATAGATGAAATGCGGACAGTTGCCTGCTTGATATATTATGATCCGAATCATTACAAATCATATTACAGTAAGCCTCTCGGGGGCATTACTATCCCTGGTTAAATGCTTGCCTAATGACCCGCGTGTTGGGATGTCAACACGAGAGCAGTCCGCGAGTGATATATTCAATGAATCCCACCTATGCAAAAGATATACATATCTTAATGGCCTTTGCAGTGGAAAGGCCTCGTGACGTCCTAAGAAATAAAATAAATAAGATAAGTGGTAAACATTGGAAATGATCACCGTCGTTAGTGGTGTTTATTAATTATAAATTCATGTCATTTAAGTCATAACTTACTTTTTCTATGACAAGATAATCTATAATGATTTATTTTGATTTTTTTTCTTTCTGACAGATTGAATACATATGTCAGGGCAAAAGGTTATCAGTGTCACTGACGGTGTTATAAACGGTCATACGCCCTGTTTGCATAAAAAATGAAATATTTCTGAATTAGAAAAATGGTATCTATCATGGGTTTCCTCATAACAGATATAATGTACGGCTTTTTGTCGTTGTACTGTTCGCGAATAGTTTTTCCTTGGACCAATGTAGGACCTACAAATGTGAAACTGGTGCATAAATGCGAAACAGTTTTACCCTAGATGTATAAACGTTCGACAAAATGTGAAAAAAAACAGTTGTAACGATTATACATATACGGTAAACTATTTTCATATTTGGGGTTCTTCAGACCAAAAATGCAAATGTCCATGCCTAAATTATGATATATGTATCTTTTAGATACCGGTATTAAACTTCAAACTGTTGAAACTAAAGAACTATGCAAAAAAGACGAGTCATCATTTATCAATTTCAATATATAACTCTAAACCAAACGACCATTTGCATATGCAAGTTATTAAAATTGACACCTAAGGCGACGAAGCTACCGTCGCTGTTGATACATAATCAAAATATTATAACAATATCTCCAGGCTAATTGATACGGCCTTACGAAACTCGGTCACGATGGACTTACGACTTCGCCTATATCATCATACTCAGAACTTTTTACTTAAAATTCAACATTAAATTTGTAGACAGCTTTTCGTTGCTTTGCAAATGATATGGGCATTAACTCGTGTGTGTGTGTGTGTGTGTGTTCCAAAAGGGAAGTAACAACAGTCAAATAGAACAAAAAGCCGAATATGCAACATAGGTTTTTTTAGCTTCAAAATCACGGTGCAGGGTCACGTGTAGGATTTCTTTTTCTGTGGCAGAACAAATAATGGATACAATTTGATTTCAAAGATGATCCTCTCAATATAGCACGTTTCTTCTTCATTTTATATAAAGGATGTCATCGTAGTTTAACTGTTACTGTCACAGCATAAAACAGGTAACTGTTCATCTGTGAAGGTAATAAGTTATTACAATTAAGAAATCCTATGCATAGAATTGTTAATAATTCACTTGGTATAATATATTCGCTCATGCGATAACTTCACATTTTTTCTTTTCCTAACATTTTTCATTTAAATGCATACTTCTTTCCTCCCCCAGGTACATGAATACATTTGTTTACGGGACTATTACAGGAATAAAGTTATAAATATTGATACAAAAACTGTGCGCACAATTTATTTTGCTCGCTTTTGTGGTCACAAGAAAGCAATAAGCTATCTGGACGCTCCTTGTTCTCATTCATGTTTAATGTTCGATTATTGATTGATTATCGATAAGTTGTTTATTTTCACTGAAGCTTGAGATGTTTCGAATAAATGAAATATTTCTAGAAGATATTCCATAGGAACAACATAAACAACAGTGATAAGTTCAAACCGATATATTTACGTTCTGGGTATATCACTCAAGGACATGATATAACTATTCTTTTAGCAATATTCTTAAAAATGTTTAAATTTGCGTCTCGTTAAACATAGAAATGACTAAATCGCAGTTTCGTTTGCTGTTTGTATTCATTACTAGACCATTAAACAACACGATTTGCAGTGGAAACTGCGCACTTTAAGGTTCAAGTTATTAAAGTTTAGGTCATCACGCAAAAAGTCTAAAAACAAACATCAAAGAGAAACGAAACAGAAAACTACTATTCACTAAGGAATGATAACCACAACAAGTATACGTTTCTTAAAGCTAACATGTTTGCGGTATTTGAGGCTCGGAAATTAATGCATGTTTGGGACAAATTAACAGTGTCTTTTGACAAAATGGACAGCAATCTAATTCAAAGGTAATTGTAGTATTTCATGCTTAACTTCAATTAAATGAGTCACAAGTTATAAATCTAAATTTTATGGTGTCACGTTACCATAGCAACGCGATGTTAAATGTCCAGTGTCATATAACGCTTGAGTGTACAGTACCGGTCAGTGTCAGTAATGGTTAGGAAGGTGGGTGTAAAGTTAATGGAGCGAGCCTCGGGGTCACAAGGGTTAATACAGAGACACATGCGTTAATGTGTTTACGTTCATGTTATACGTGTCGACTTTCCTAGGTGACTGTGTTTTCATGCTCAAATTGAACTGCTCCTTTTATATTACTTTTCGTCAAGATCTCAGCGCAAGGCCTGTAAGTTAACTGAAGCAATACTAATTCTTTCTCGTCATTTTATATTTTGTAAACTTTTTTTTTTGTGTGAAATCGTAGTTACAAGACCATGGTGTCCTGCCCCTACACCGGGGCATGCCCCTACATCGCGGCTTTATGCCCCAACCCGTCACAGTGATGACCTACCACTGTACTACTGTATCCCTTTGATTTGATGTCCTGTCTCGACACTGTATTGCCATTACTAGTTACGTTATACAAGTCCCATGTACAACAACGGGAAATATCAGTATGTCAGTTCTTCTTGTACATGTAATGAACTAACCATTTGCCCATTCTACGATTGGCGTATGTAAGTCGTCCATCAATTCGTCACATTACCCCCACGATACCGGTGTCCATCAGACTACCTTGTAACGCTAGACCTTCAATCTCAGGTCATATACTTCATTTATATGTCTCATGAATATATATAGACAATTTCAACTTCGACCGAAGAGTTCATTCGTTGTTGCAAACACACTGATGTACGTTCCTATATCTCTAACATTTTAATACAACCGCAATACCATAAAATGATGAATGTTATTGGGAAATAAGTCTATTTTCGGTCACATATATCTTTTTAAAAGTCACAAAACGAGCCAGACCTTGTAAATCAAAGTTTGAAATTTTATATTTATGACTACAAATGATGACAAATATTGCTCCATTCATAAAGGTTAAAATGTGTTTGAATTTGCGCTTGATATCACTAAAAGCGGACTGCAAATATGAAATCATGTAATAGTGTTATATCATTTTATTATAAGCACTCAAAATTGGTGTACAAGTATGGAAAGCCAAGATATCATTTCCACGAATAGATTTTAAATTGTCAAGGCGTACAGTACGTAGCAATTTTATTGAGAGCACATGTAACCCGCCTCCTGCACCTGGGAATCAAAGTGCCAAAATCACGTCAGTTTAAACGAAAACTTCACAATTTTCATTGATGGTTACAATGTATATATTTTTGTTGACAAGACGTTGTGTGAGTTGCAGGCTACATGTATTCATCAAGATATCCTACCCGCGAATATGTTATATTGTCCTGCATTCGGTTTCGTGTGAGCTTTTTTTAAACTTGTGATTCTGTAACATGGTAACAGATAAAATAAAATTACATGATAGCACATCAAAGAGATTGTGTTTCAAAATAAATACCACTGTCCCGTTCAGCAGTATTGTAAAAAAACAGTTTACAAAATTGTTAATGTCTGGTATTATTTGCTGCTCTCAATCCCTGCGCGAAATACAAAAAAATCAACAGCTGTTAGAATGTTTTTATAGGGCCTTTTCAAGATATCATTAAAATGCTGACGAAAATTAGTAAGACATTTGATAAATATAATCCTTGATAATTCAAGTTGCAAAAAATGTGAAAAGGCTACTGGTGACTGTATTTAATGTTTTGACTCCAATACCAATCAACTTGTGCTACAAACTGGAAAGACTTAGCTGTCATATTTCTATTTGCATTGGCAAACTCCCTGACAGTCTGATGATATATTATGTTAACATGGCCACCTTGTTAGGAAATTCAAAACTCGGAAACATGTGAGCTTAAAAAACTGTTTGTCAAGTAAAGAAAATTATTATTATTGAAAGCCTATAGCATTACGATATTTAGCGCTCTATATCAACGCATATCAAACTGTTGGTGCAAGAACAAAGGGTCTGGCGAAAGTTATATATCAGTGAAAGCTATATTTTAATATGAAAATACATCAAAATTAATTGCATTAATGCAATCTTATCCCCCACTAGTCCCCCTTTAAAGTTACAAGTTATTCCTGCTAGAAGTTACTTCAAGCAACAGCTATAAAGCTATAAAACTGCTGAGCAGATGTATTGATGAACTGCAAATGTTTGTATATGAAGTAATTTATTGATGCAAGTTATGGTTTTACTGTATTAAAAGCAGACAAAATATGCAAAAAGTAAAGTTCTCATAAACCATAAAGATGAATGGAATTTTTATGGTTCTATGTAGACGGTAAACACCAACTCTACATCTATAGCAATGTTACATGTAGTTGATGCTGAGCGAATGTTTCAACAGTGTGTAGCGTAGTACGCCTAGGCCAAAATAAAATTTTCATTTTGGGCACTTTTCCTGACGATGCAGATTTCCTTAATTATGGCTACTAAATCTTCTAATCATGTCTGTGTTCCAACCGATCACCACTGGTCAAGTTCAGGATTATATTGAAATCAGCTATCTAATAACGCCAAGAATTTGCCCCCGAGAGCCGGATGAGTCACTGCATTTTTACGCAAATATACAAATTTTAACCTGGGTGAACTCTCTAAAACTTTCTAGGAATATTTTGTTAGCAGTGCTTGTATCTCGTACTGATGTAAGTTTGCGAGAGATGTTTCAGGAATGTGTATATTACAGTTGTTACATTAAATGAATGCTGACAGTGATTGTTTACCATGGAAACAGTTGCTATAGTAGGACAAAACGACGTCATCAGCAGCATGACCTTACTGCAAGAACATATTTGTTGGACATTTAGTGGTAAAACACCGTATAGTATTTATAGTTTTACAGGAGCGAAAGTGAAGCCATTTTGCTTAAATTGTATATTATGGAATGTCTACAAACCTTTTGGTATAACAACAGGACAACCGAGATCCTCTGACTGGAGTTTTTGAAGAATTATTTTCTGCAGCGCAAGTCTTTCTGCCTCTGACAGCTGAAGGATGCTGAGAGGCCGAAGAACTACCCTCCGCCCGCTTACATTGCACCATGTACAGTTACCCTGAAAAATATGAATACTCAAATTAGTAAAGGCTGATATTTCGATTTACTTGTGATTTTCTGACCTGTCACTATAATTTTGAGAATGTTTAACTCCAGAAATATGAAAGATTTACACGAGATTATAACCGGTAATAATTTTAAAGAACTGTTTAAAGATTTTACGAATAGCAAAATAAAACTTCCCGGATGGGAATAGTCACACTTCTGACAGGGTAAAAAATGCACATAATTGATATGCAGTGGTCACAGCAAGAATAATTTATTATGTCAAACTATGTATATACACACAAAACATATTCTGTATGTAAAAAGAAGATTAAACCATACAGTGTGTGTCTTCTCAAATATTTATGTAATAAATCATAACGTTATTTGCGTTATAAGCCTTTTTGATCCTTGACGCAACGCCGACCATTTCTCTATTGTTATAGTAAGGCGGCAATATTGTGTTTATACAAGATAAGAAATCTAAAACACGTTCTTTGTTGTAATGAAAATGTTTATTTAATATCATCTTTACACCAACACAACTGACCCGGAAGGACATGTAACAATCTACACCTTCTTAGTGAAGAGTTACCAAAGATTTGACAACTCCGGTTATGTTATCTGATGTAGACGGCGTAAGCCCGGGGGTCAGTCTTTAACAGTCCTGTCCACTTTCGAGATACGGTCGTATTAATGTGGAAAATTTAAAGGAATTTTATCATTATTAATATCGCTAAATGGCTGCATGATAGAAACACAATACGTGCACGGCCTGACACCATTCAATATAATGACTTCCATTTTTCTCCAGCCATTAATGTCATTACAGTAAGAGATCTTAAACAGTTTACAAATAACTGCTGTCATTACACGAAACATAATTGTGTTCATGTAGACGTAATCTCTGCAATAAATAAATCAATTTAAGTGTTCAATTAATTTTATTTTGAAACGTGTGACAGGCGATACTTTCTATTTAAACAAGAGGATGAAGATGGCCCTATATCGTTCACCTGAGTACATGTCTTACATTTGACCCAATGCGAAATTAAACTTTAAATTACATATCATAAAACAAATATTCCGACCAATATATATGATGATTGGCTATAAAATGTGGCTTCTAGAATATTAACAAAGATTTCTTGGATTTGACCTGGTGACCTAGATTTTGAGTCAATGAGACCCAGATTCGAACGAGATCTAGAAATCATTAAGACAAATATTCTGACCATTTTTCATGATAACTGGATAATAAATGTGGCCTCTAAGAGTGTTAACAAGGTTTTCTTTGATTTTTCCATGTAACCTAGTTTTTGATTCCGGGAGACCCAAATTCGAACTTGACCTATAAATCATTAAGACAAACATTCTGACGACTTAAATGCTGACTGGGTAATCAATGTGACCTCTAGAGTGCTTACAATGTTCTTCAATTTGTCCTAGTGACCTAGTTGTTGACCGTAGGTGACCTATGTTCTAACTTGAGCTAGATTTCATACACATAGAAAATGTTGCCTCAAGAGTGCTTACAAAATACTCATATAATTTTACCTAGTGTCATAGGTTTTGACGCTAGATGACCTTATATCAAACTCGGTCTAGATTTAGTCAATGTTAAAAGTGTCACAAAGTTTCATAAAGATTGGACTTACATTGTGGTGTCTAGAGTACTTACAAGAATTTATTGACGGACAGATAGACGGACGGATGATCACAATAGCTCACCATTGAGCTCTTTCGTGTTCAGGTACGCTAAATACACGTCCATATCACAAAAGAAGTAATAGAAGTAGCATTTTCGAAGCTAAACACCTAATATCAGATGTCTTTTGTATGTTTTATGACGAATGTTTGAAGAATCAGACAATTTCCTTTAATTATCTGTTTTGCATGAAACTTAATAACAATATTGTACAAAAAGTTATATAATTGCACATTAAAATACATTTTTACAGTATCATCTTAACAATCAACAAAATTTGATCTATGATAACGAAATTTGGTATATAAAAGACAGCAGTTATATAATTACAGCAAAAGTATTTTTTAATGATTAATGCCGAGTTCACTGCTTACAGTGGTGTACCTAATGTGAAATGATTGTGTGATAATGGTTTCTCCATACTCTGTTAAAAGACACAAAATCCTACAAGACAAAACAGATCAACATTTTGCAATCATTATTTAAACTGTCACTTGAGTTTATCCTAAAATGCGTTTAAAATTGATAACAACACACACTAAAGACCCCACATTATGGGTAAGCAACGTGCCATCACCAGGAAAAATAACAATCTGCATGGTCATGACACACTGTAACAGTAGCTCTATTGTTTTTTATTGTCTTCTTTTTAACCTTATCAGTATCAGAGGAAGAAAAGATCCCATGTTGCATTAAAGCATGATTTTGATATCTAAAATGTATAAAAGGTTTTGTCCGTTTATTTCACCTTCAAATATTCACTTCATACCTTTAAATTGACAACTGTAGCCTATTTAGCGTTTTAATGACGTCACTAACGTAACGTTATTTCAGAAAACGTCTTAAAAAGATCTTATATGGACTCTATTTATAGATTCCTACAACTGGTCAATTGTAGACATTTAAACAAGAAATCATATGATTTTGTAGATTTTAGATGTTGCATTTAGTCTGTTGTTGAGATATGTTGCACAGTGGAGATGTCAATTTTGTTCACTTATCTAGAATAATCCGAAAGGTTGCATTCCCCATTATCGTGTTAAGTTACAGAGCGTGTGCAACTGACAGCAGCCACGGAGTATAAAACACGACTATAAAACCGTCAGTAACTTGACTTGGCACCGAAAAGCGTATAATTTTTATGCCAAAATGTCCATTTTTCACAAATATCTTTAAGGCAAATCATTTCTAATAGTTACTTGTTTCTAGATGTTGCCGAGTGCAAAAACCTGTTTTGTGGTCTGCTACAAGGTTAAAAAACAAACGTTTGTGAGTCAATCTATAATTGGATGTTAATGGAACTCCACAATTGCATTAAGAAACGACGTAACAGCATTACAAAAGTGCACCGAGGCACCTTTAGACGGTGCATAAGTAATCTTAATATGTTATATTAGCACAGGTATTGTACAACCAAAAGATTGTTTTCACCAAATTATTCCGGAAGAGTGCTGGTGAGATTAAGGTGTCTGGTATACATTGTATTGGGTATTTTCACGCAACAAAATAATACTATCACAGGCCGAACTTCACCATGGTAAACAAACAATCAGCAATTAATCTTAATGTGTTGACGTAGCCATCAACATTTGCTTTTGGTCAACGAACCAGGCAAAATGTTTTCCAGGTATCTCTGCTAATGCCAGTAAGTGCAATTCAGTCTGGACATACTAACAATCCTGGTGTACACTTGTACTAAAGTATCGATAGGGTCCTAGCTTGTGATAGCAATTTATTAAGCTATTCAGCCTAGTTTCCTTTAATTCATAACTCAGGAATTTTTTTCGTCCATTGTTGCTTCCAGTACATTAAATAATTTCCAAGCCTTTCTCGTTCCTAGATCTTTTATCTGTCTGACAGCTATTTTTTCACATTCTTTTCATACAGACCAACACCTTAATATTCAAGCTTGAGATTGAAATTATTTCAAACGCATGCATATCAATATCGTGCATGTTCTAACGTTATCATGTTAGTCATTCCATGTGTCTGTTGTACGAGTTATAACCACTTTCGGTAGCAGTTTGATTATATAGCAATTATTACATATTTCAAAATTATTTTCATATCATTGAAACCCGCTCTCACTTTCGTTTTATATACTTCAGCAATTTTTATGCAATTACAAACCGCTCAAATTCAATTTAGATAGCTGCAAAGCCGTAATTGCTTTTATTTACTTGCTGAATTCGTACAAAAAGTGTAAAAATTCGAATAATCTTGTAAGGATTAAAAGTGGATACGACTTAGTCAAGTCAATTAGAGGGTCTTCAATGGTTATAATTGACAAAAATAAACCTCAGCATGGGGCTTGGTCACATTTACAATTCTATCCTGCATATTGTTTATTTCATTATAGCCCTATAATCGCCTAAAAAGAAGCATTGAGAATTATTCTAAATGACAAAATAATCCATAGGTGCGAACAAAGATTTCGGAATATGATTTATATATATCGTGTAATTTTGTGATCTCGCCAAATATTCGTGTCATTATACACATGTGTAGAGTAATTATTTGTAATTTCAATGATAACTGTCATTTTAATATATAGAACAGTTCACAGTTTAAAGGTATGGCTTTCCTTTTTTCCGCCCCAAGTAGATCAAGGTCGAATTTACGAACTGAGAACGACTGTTTTCGTTATGACCTTTGCTGATGCAGTTAGTATCTACTCATACTGTTCCATTATCAGTAGGTGCCCACTTCTGGTCTACTGTGGGTGGTACAAACCTCTCATATAATTGACTTAATTGTTAATATGAGCTACTCCTTAAGTCCTTTGCATGACCCCTTTGCCCCTGTACATAAGTCGTTTATAGCAACAAAATACAGTCGACTATTTCAAAGGAAAAGATAGACTATAGATGTACCTAACTTGACTTTTACAATCTAGTGTTCTACCAAGTTCAGTGTATCAAAACAACAGCAACTGTTTGTCTCAAATAAACCCACGTATGATTTCGAATAAAAATGATGGCACTTGATAAAAGTTATCTAACAAATGCATATAAATTACTTTCTTAAGCTTTTTTTCCAAGAAGGTATTGCGTTCAAAATCTAGTAGATTCAAGCATGAAATAAAACATTAAAGGTGAGTGAAATGGAATATTAAATACTATACAAACTAAATAACTAGAATACAAATGTATATGTTGTATGTAGGATACATGACAAAGTGCACGAATGAGTCATGTAATTAAACAGTACGGGTATGAGCTATAAAGCCTACCTCTGGCAATGGCCCCTTATGCATGATTTAGTTCCAAACAGTACGAATGATTGTATCGAAATCCACCTCTACACCATATACACAATAAACAAACATTCTAAAACTTCTAAACTTCTCAAACTTATTCCACAATCTGAACGAAATTCACGCATTTCAGATGGCGCTATGTTATGTTGTTCATGTCCTGAAGACAAATGCTCAGACCCAAAGGCGCAGCATATGTCAAGACTATAAGATTATTACATTTACATGTTCTCACTTGATGTTCCATGATGCAAGATACACCGATAGTACTAAATATACACCCAAACAATACTGATAGACTTCCGAGGCAAAAACATTTCAATGCTCGGTTTTCTGGATCCCCATCAAGAATTTCTGGCCAAGATACACAGCCGGATACCATCTGACAACAACAGTTAAACTGTGTTGGACAGAGACATTTTAATAATCTACAGAGATGGAAGTGACTGTAGAACCGGTCCTGGTACAGTATAGGAATCTGGTTAATTGAGCTTTTACAGATTTGCAAATTAATGAGCCAAACTTTTGTTCTGACCGATTTTTAAATGGATTTGAGAAACCAGATGGCTTTCATAACACCTGAAGATTGTAAGGCCTTCAAATTCCTTCAGCATATGGAAAATACACATAGATAATGGTTTGAAATGAATCATTTAGTCATTCTTACTACATAATAGCAAGTCTATAAATTAGATGAATTTCGGTTAAGTACAAAAAACAAATTCTATAAAAACCTCAGTTTGAAATATCATCTAAACCCCTGGTTTTACGTTTGACAGTCTGATTGGTTGATTGATTCATGCATTCATTCAATTTGTGTCTGTACTTCGAGTACTTTAGAGCATAGGTTGTGAACTGGTTGGTGACTCAACAGTAACGCATGACAAGCCCTCTAAACAGTTCCCTAACCTATCACGTGCACATCACTGGAATCAGGGATCTTGATTAAAGGTTCGTAAACATCATTAGAGTGTACTTTTAACCTATTCAGGGCTTTCTACAAATTTACTCGGCAAGGATCAAAGTCGTGTCGTCGACTCTACTCTATCTTGATAAATGAGCTCTCAGATCCGGTCAATATCAATTAAGATGGACATTAGATATTGTAAGATGTCCATTGTCCACTAGCGCATAAATATTGATATGCACTACTTTAATTTATGTAGTAAATGCAAAGTCAATTAAGTGAAATTACTGCGTACATTCAGTGTTACTACAGACCGACGCCATTAACAAAATCACTACGCCATAAATGACTTATAGGGTCAAGTCAGAGTCACCAAACGTGGTATTTTTGATAAAGATTTTACTTTTCTATCATGAATAAAAGTATCATATTCGCAAAGATTTATTCAACAATTTATTGCTTTAATAAATAACATATTCGTAACAACTGTATAAAAATCTCATAAAATAAGGTAACGTTCGCCAAATTTTCGTTTTTGGTAGCAATGAATACCACCATACAGAGATATTTAAGAGGTATTTATGTACTAGATTGAAACTAAGGTTGAAAACTAGTCTTAAAGTCCCAGGATCATTTTGAGTTTACTGATAATGTCAAATAAATATACTGATAGGATAAAGATAGAACCATGTTCTGTTCGCTCTAAAACAATGTTTTTTTCACAGAAAAAGGGTTGCCAGGAAGCCTTTTATATTTTTTGCAATATCATTGAAAAAAATACTGCTCTATATTTCTAAAAGTGCTTGGTACAATTAAAGGTCATTTCACCTGGTAAGATCTTTCTTAGTAAAATAAGAGCTACTTGTCAATGTGGTCCTGGGACTTTATATATCTAGCATCCATTTGGTGAATTTTGAAAAATGAGTTCTCATTTAACTAATCAGCTGTCACGTATCTAAGTCAAGTTTCAGAGACTCTTGTGTAACCTTTGACCCGTGTAAATATAAACAAGACAGGGATCTCGTGAGAAAGTAAGAAAATACAGCAAATTAAAAGCATATTGTCAATATGAATAACATCACAATAAAGATGTAAATAATAGACTAGTTTCAGGTACGTTGTTTTATGTGGGTTTGTCTCTGCCGGTGGTTGCGGCTAACAATGACTTCACATCAAAACAACCACAAGGCTTTTTGCCAGCAAGTTCTTCAAAACTGTGCCAAGTTACAAGTATACCTTTTCAACTTCAATAATTTATCAGATCTGGCTTCATTTCCAATGTTATGGCTTTGAAATACTGGCAATGTTTACCCTAGTTTTTTAAATGTACAGGCAGGACTCTACACAAACGGTGTTGTGCCAGCATATCTTGACAATGTGTCATTCAGTCAGTGTCCGAGATAAGGTTCCGGAAACAAAGTGGATGTCACTCAAAGGACCGTGCCACGTTTAACCGCAATTATACAGCAAATGTACCGGTAAATGACATATAGTATATACTTTGTTTATATTGGAAGTCTCTTGGTGTTACTTATAAGCCCTGTCGTACGTAAACAAATCCTTGACCTGTTCGGCTGTGTATTTGTACGCGCAGTTTATAGTTGATTAAACACGTTGCATCTGTCATCTCAGGGATCCGCAGCGACATTACAAAACTCCTGTTGTATTGTACTTTTAAACTAAAAGAAACTTCTCTACGCGTTCAACCTGTGCATGTATAATATGTTAACAGGTACACTGTACTTGTGAAGTATTTTATCTGCATTTCCTCCGATTGTATTCGATGTCATTTTGGTATTCACAGCGAGTGTCAAGGATATTGTTGCTTTATTTTAAAACATGCAGGTGACACGTAATATCTTATTTATGACTTAAATTGTCGGTTCGAACGCTCATTATTAGAGCTAGAAAAACTTAAGCTTAGTGACATCTGTAAAAACAGTGTATTGAGCCAACTTTCTGATTTTAATTGCCTACTATAGAGCATAAGGATATTAAAATATTTTACCTACCAAGATAAAAGGACAGGAATATTTTTATACTGTCAATAAATCTTACGTTAATATTGCCCCATATCTACAAATCAGAACAATGCTTTAAACTGAAACGAAAATATTCTTTAACCGCCTTTATAAGGAATCTAAATTAAAATACCAACAGGTTACATGATTACCCACGCTGTATTGTCAGGAGGACCCTAATGTGGTATAACATTACAAACAATGACTGTAATACTGATACTGTAAGTCGTGTAATAGTAATTATGATTAAAGAATTAGGAACTCAGCGAAGGGCATAATTTGTTGTCACAGAGGCTAATAAAGGTAAATAGTTATGGCTCGTAATTACAGACCTATACTTTAAGATATAAATGTTTGCACAGCTGAATTCGGGAGAGTGTTTCAATAAAATTGATAATTGGTACCATAAAAACACCAGAAAGTAGTTCAAGTGTATGAGGTAAACATGGAGTACAGGGCTCGGAGCATTTTAAAAATTGGGTCAATCGTACGTTGATCTCCTCTGTGAGAAGAAGAAACTTGCCCGAAACATTGCACGCCTTAAAATGCCTACTGCGTTAACATTCACAAAGTACTGAAAGGCGCATGACAAACAGTATGACTTTACAAAAATCCTTAGCGACTTACAATTTACGCATACTTTCATGTTCCTTTACTTTTTACTTAGGTTCAATAGAGAATCGGCATAAAACTGAGAAAATAAGGCATATAAACATGGTTTTATTATCAATCTGTAATGATGTTTACGAAATTTTACCGCTTCATTCAGTTCCGCATAACACTGATTGAGCCGCCTACGAGACACACTTCTTTCGTTTGGCTATATAAATCGCGTCAAGTTCAATGATATTTGTCATAAATTCAATAAATGACAGTTCAATCTAGTTCAAGTGTTTGCTTTCCTCTTTATACTGCCCGATTCTCCATGTACATGTTTATACTATGTGCATGTCATGTGTTTTTATTTGATTTCGAACATACTTTATCTTCTCTGCCATTCCGTCATGTAGACGGACGATATTAAATGTCGATAAATAGAGAATAGCCTATTTATTGAACAAAGTAGGAAAACTATTTGAAATTCAGTTAATATGAGTATTTTCAGGAACGAAAGATGCAGCTGCAGTGGTAGAGGGTATACTGGAAATGTACAGGAATGCAAATTCACGCAGAAAAAAATGTGTACAACTTGTATTTTGATCAAAAAGGTATAAACCTGTCCTCATGGTGTCATATGGTCTGAAAGTGGACATTTCATGCATAATATAAATATGGATGTGTTATGACCCAATACTGAGTTTTATTGCCACTCTCGGTCATAATGAACTGTTCTTCGACACTCCGCGGAATGTTTAAATGCCGGTTTATACCGTTTGTACCGGTATAATGTATAAACTTGCTCGTAAAATATCTTGGCTAGTATTGCAAAAAATACAATGATATATGCTGGAGAAAGTAATTATCATTTCGTGTAAAGTGCGTTATCATGTTATTTATTATGACAAATGTTAACGTCAACAACGTCATTATTTCAAATAGACTTTACACTACGTACGTAGCTCTTGTTAAATACTTCCTTTGAAAAACACATAAACAAGTTAAACGTGGTAAATCGAGGAAAATCACACATTTAAAAACAACAACATGACCTAAATAGATAACGTGCTTGCTTTTGGGACTGTATATAATTTAGTTGCTTCCTACTAAGGCGATTTTGAAAGTTGTAACATTACTGTTTGTAAATGATTAACAAATAATATTTAATTGATTCATTAAGCATAAAAGTATAGTCTATGATTCTGTCTAATACCCGTACGAACATGATACGTGTGGGCTAAATACAAACTTAAAGACAATAGGATTGGCGAACTCAGAACGACTTCTCTGATACCAAACAGATATTAAAAGATTGTCCGATAACAGATGAATAAATCTGATACTTCATATAGAAATCGGAATCATCTGCTGAATGAATCGTCAATTTGAATTTATCGATCATTTACAACATAAATGATACAAAAATGTATGAACTTGATAGTACCAAACTGGCGTAAAGTTCCAGTTGAATCTACCGTTTGAAATCTCATCGAATATCGGTCGAACGAGATTTCAATTGAAGAGACAGATCTTTTCCACGGTATGATAGTATCACACGAAATGAGTAACTTAATACAAAACAGTAGATAGTGCCCGATTGCCAAGGTATTGTTTGCCTTCGAACGCAAACACAAACGTGAATGACTACCGGGGCTTATAACAATAGAATAAAGGAGTTAAAATGTACAAACTATCGAAACAATGTGTCGTACTGCATTGTCATTCCTTATACTACAATAAAGCATCAAATTTCAGCCACATCGATCCAAATTGTACAAATTGTTGTGATGTATGATATTTAGTCACGGAAGGATGTTCGTTTCACGGTTTTACAAAAATGTCACATTGTAAACTTGCTTAAATCCAAGTTTCCAACTATAATTAGTATATTAATTACCGGTTAAAATTTAATTAAAATGTGAAGAAGACATGAATCGTTTGGATCATTCCTGGGCCTAACTACTGAATTTGGACCGGTTCATATAGTTGACTATCAGGTCTTATTCCAAAAAGAATGTACAAATACCTACACAACCAACACCTTTATAATATGTGGGGGTACTTGAGTCTCTACAGGTATTTCAATACGTTTTTGCTCTTTTCTCATTTCGGTTGATACAAATTTCAAACTGACGTTTATCTATCTAAGCTTATGTTAACTAAATTATAACGTATCTGCAGCAGTAGTAGTTACTTACCCCGCAATATAACAACAGTCAAAACACATATCTACGGAACCATAACAATAACAAACACATCAGCGAGTGCTTTAATACTTGAACACTGATGTAACATTACAGAATGTGTATGTTTTCGCTTTACAAATAAATAGGTTTTAACTTAATACACAACGCAAACAAACAAGTGTTTTCACTGAAACATGCTACATTCACCAGAACCAAGGTAATGGGAAAAGGCTTAAAGCTCTTGTACTCTAAATTGATAAAATAATTTCTTATCTTTTTTGACACTTCTTCTAAACAAATTGAGCATTGTCTGAATCACGTCTTGTAAAAAGCAATGTATATCATCACTTCATTCCCGCAAAAAAAGTGTCACATTAAATATTGACAATGTTGACTCTGTACATACTTTATAGTTCATGGACCTTCAATGCTCTTTTGTCATTTCATTGCAACTTTTCCCAACAAAACAGGCTTTGTTGTGTGACACGAGTAAAATTAAAATTTGGAATGGTCAGTACAATCATCTGAATGACAACAAACAGCGGGTTTCATCTTCCTATAAAATTACCTGAAAAGCAGACGACATCGATATTGTCATTGTCCAGGCGTTAGACCAGACCGTTCTGGCAAGCTACAGATAGATACAGATCAATGCAAGCGTTCGGTCAAAGGTAATTAAAGAGCAGGTGTAGATTTCCGGTTAAGGAAATGTATATGACTAAAGTCGCCAGCTTCTATAATTGTCTTTAAATGGTTTTAATTCCCCCAATTTACTGGTATTGTATATATATTGACATTGGACAGTTATAAATGCAACCAAAGATAAGAGTCAACTAGACGCGGCAGCTGCTGTGGTTAAATGTTCTTTCTTTTGTCGCCACTAATGTACAGCACGGAATAGTGTAAAATAATCTAGTGGATAGCTAGAAACCAACGCTGTCATTTTGTAAAATACCTCTTGCATAACCATTTAAAATAGGTGTCAAAAAGCGAAATTCAACAGGCTTAGTTTCTAATCGTATCACTTATTTCAATATTTTCTTGCTCCTCAGAACAAAATGTAAATATGGATAATGAGAAAATTTTTTTTTAACAAGCTGTTATACATTTCTGACGTAATACAAATGTAACTGTTTGCATGTGAAACAGATCGGGTCTAAATACGTCTCTCTGTCACGCCCAAATCAGAGACAAAAGGGCTGATGTTTATCAATACTAAAGATACCCGAAAGAGTCCTACGGCAATTGTTTAAATGGTGCCCTTTAGCCCAAAACAGACAAACGATATCAGAAGACTTCATATATCTTCCTTGACATCAAAACTAAATGTTACATTGTAGCTTTGTTAACGCTTTCAACAAAATTTAACACCTTTAAGTATCATTAACGTGATTGAAATCTTTCATAACTTGTAATCGTTCCATGATGTGGACAAAAACAATATATCTACAAAAAACGATTCATAAGGAATTTCAGCGTTCCGTCTTCTTTGTACGTACATTTTAGCGTTTCAAAAACCTCGGACTCTTATGCATATCTGTATGTATGTAATGCTTACATCAATGTTTAAGTTTGTTGAAAAGGCAACCTACTTGATACCGGGTTTCAAACGCACTCAAATAATGCATAAAACATTATGTAATCTGCAATCACTATTAAACTTTCAGTTGACGTGGTCTATTAACAACACCATAGCGAAGATAACGAAGACAAACCATTTGCATTATGAATGACAGAGATTAGCGTGACTTGTTGTGAGCGGTTGTTGTGTTTTCTCTGCTATCAGTTGAAATGGTAATGCATTTTAGACATAAACACCACAGTGGTATATTCATTGTGTTGCGGTTATGTACATAATTCTCAGTAATGATGCAGAAAACTACCCTATTACAACGACATTATAAAACCTGGCACGAGTACGTTGTTTGTGATCATGTTTTGCGTTCTGTTTTCTCGGTGCAGTCAGGGCAAAGTCAGCTAAACATTCAACGTTTTAGTTCGAACTCTTTAGACATCCTGGTAGTACAATAGAAATAATAAGTACACTTATAGCCTCAAGGGCGAAGGTCTTTTAGAAGTTGTTTTGTTAACGTTGGTCAGGATTTTACTAAATATCTTATTTCCACCTCTATATTACTAGCAATAAGATGCATGAAATGGTACATACTGTTCGCATTCTTCTGTGTAATGAAACCGCTAAACAAAACAAGATGATGTTCCACCAAAAACGTGACATTTACCGTCTGCAACATTTCTGCTTTGTAAATCACATTTAGCAGTAAAATGTGAATTCTTGTAGACTGTGTCAGCACCCTCCTTGTGGCTTAAGCCACAAAGGTTCCGAAGAAGCTTCTGAGCATGTTTTTCACGTTCAACGTGTGTATATAAACTATTATTTATTACCCAAGTTGCTAATTACATATGCAATCTTTCACTTCATTCTTTCATAAAAAAAACTTTTGAAGAATGTGTGCATGGGGCTACAGGTAATTACTTTGATACAGTATTTCCTAAAATTGAATACACAGTCCTAGTGGATGTAATGCTCTCGGTGTGGGAATGTTTACTACATCGGATCAACGGCAAATAACGATCTATTTTGTAAACGTTACAGTCACAATGAAAAGGAAGTTTCGGATTCTCGTAATAAATGTTCGAAATCTCGTTTCAAGCTTGAATAGCAGTTCAATGAATAATAAACAGTGATTTGTGAAAAGGCACGCCCCATTCTCTTCACACGGTCCGGATATTCAATGGTATATTTTGCACATCAAGTTCTTCATTGATGTCTTGAGTTACAAAGTATAAGCCAACCATCCTATTTACATCAAAACCTATTTCTTCTCTTGTTAAGTGAGTCGGGAATAAATGTCAGTAATGCGTCCGTTTAAAAAGAACAGGTTACACTTCTTGATACACAGTTTCCTTTCTCATTTCAGATAATTTATTTTGGTTCTTTTTTATTTACATTTGTATTTTCATTTTGACTCTATTGCTTCTTATTTAAGATTTACGTCACTCGATCTGTATCACACAATATTATTACTTTTCGAGGAACTAAACTAGATGTATTTGGTGTTAGAAAACACTATTCTGTAACCGGTATCTTTCCCTTATGAAGCATAGGCGGAACTCTGCTAGCCTCGGGCTTGGATATAGCAGATCTTAGTTATAGAACTCACGATGTCTGAATCTTATCATGCAAATTGCAAAATTAACAATCACCTGTTGTTCTACAATTAGTTTGGATCATTCTGTACAATATATATTCTTGTCAGCTGTTTTTCCGTCCGGGATCACTACAAGACAGCTGTTACCAGCATTATTTCCTTTCTTGCTATAAATGTAGGAGAAACTAGAAAAAAGGGTAGCCAGTACTGTGTTGTGTTCGTCTCTGGTCTTTCAATATCGTTATAACAGGTGTTTTCTTTAAAAACATGCACTTCGTTTCCTTCTTCAGTATCAAGGCTACATAACACACCTTGATGCATATTTTGTTACGCCTATGTTGCAGTCTAGCATTGACCCATTGGCACTTGCTTGATAAGATGACGATTCTTTCCAGGTAATTAGCAGACGTAACTTTCTTTTTATCATGCGGTAATGGCTGCGCCTGTATTTCTGCAATTCATTCATGATTCCTCTAATTATAACAGCTGGTGTTTAAATACGAGCGTTTGATTAAAATTTCTCAGAAATACCTTGGAACAGGATTTCATCCTCTAATTAATGAGAGCAGATAAAATTTCAAAGAAAAGTTTTAATGTGCAGTAGGTAAATCGCTCTGCAATTGATATAGAAAATGGCATCGATGAGGAATGAAGATAATAAAATTACAGTGGAAGTCCAAAAAAGATTCAAATGTTTGGTTCCTAGCTCTTCTTGGATATTTGTTCAACTCCTCGCGCTTCTTCTTTCGATAGCCGAGTTTTACATGACCTTTTGCAAAAATCACCGCACACCAGGAAGTATCGACATAATAATATGAGTTTACATCCAAATAATATATATTGCTTATTGACATGGATGTTTTTAATTTTTGCGGTATGTTTACGGATAATAAATGTAATCTGCGGTCTAACGCATGTACTGCTGTCAATATTCTGTGGTATAAGTCATGTTTTGCTGACAGCATTTTATAGCATAGTTTTAATGTATTTGTGCAAATATTTAGTTTGCGGCATATAATTTTAGAATGACCCTATCAATGTTTTTAGTCTTTCTGTAATGTTGCTATCTCCCTTATTCGTAGGGTTAGGGTTAGACTTCATTTAAACAGTCTTTCGTCGTGTCGTTGCCATCAGCTGTTTTAGGCATGAAGATAAAAACAGGCTACCATTTGTACAAAAAACCATGTTATTTTTGCTATTCAGTTTCTCAAAAATAGTTTTTCTCACAAATCACAAACACTTGCTATACTGCCATCATTATGGTGAATCCGTGTTTCAACATTAAAATGCAGATATAGAATTTCACGCTTTATAAGGCGGAATTGTAGGATCTTGTTACATTCAAATGACTTTCATTTGAATTTCCACTTCATCTCGTTGAAACGTTTCTACCCTGATTACAAGTCATCCGGGGAACACATACTGTAATGACTCTGTGCAGGGTATTAAATTTTCCGCTCTAGTGCGATATCAAAAGATGGTGAAACCGATTTCATACAACTCACCCAATTCGAATTTCAAAAACGAATAGACAACTTGAAGATGTGATAGCACATGCTGAAAATTAAACCGCCGTTACAACAAGCCCGTCAACTAAAGGTCAACAGCTCGGTTAACTCAAGGTCATGGTGTTTTATCCATGTAGTATGCTATACGTACGTTTAATTTAGTAAAAAGGAGACCTGATGTATATGGCATAAAGGGAGAAACCTTCCTGCTCTGGACCCTACTAGATCTCTCTTCTAAAGTTATGAATTTACAACCATATCGAATACTGCTTAAGGCACTATTGTTTTATTGAATAAGTGACTTATTCCACGGAGGAAGCACACAATGCATTGCCTCTATAATCCTCCCGTAACAAAGACTTCAGAACGGCATGCAATGCCTGTACTATAAAGGAACATATGGTATGAGAATGCTGAATGTTTACATATTTGTGACGGCATGTTTGTAGTCGACTTGTTTCAAAATGCAGTATAGTGCTATAACGTAGGCAATAAAAGTGGCAAAAGCCGTTCGGTGTTTGAACCGACTAAATGTCTTTCTGGTCAGTATACAAAGAGTAGTTTAGAGGAATTAGCATATTAAAGTAATCTGGTTTTGAGCATGAATATCCAGAGGTTTCCACTGATGTTGGTAACAAACTTTAGAAAAATACTTAAACCGTGGGGGGTTGGTAACGGTAATGAAAGCGTACATGGACTCCGACGTGACAACAGTGACACACAGTTCCATCCACAGTTTATGTTGGAAGTTGGAACATACGAGAATGCATTAAGTTTTAGATGAGTATCAGAACGCTGTCAAAAAAGATTGTATACTGAACGCTACAGACATGTTTGAAAAACTAGAACATAAATAACCTGATTTTATTTACGTAGAATACCTGGTACGTAGTACCTGTACATTGTCGTATCAACCGTATGTTTGTACTTTATTAACAAAATGTGTGTTCTTATCAAGTACTTTTTACTGCCAGAGGCTTTTTCATAAAAATATATTTCTTTTATTCAATCTTTAAAGGAAAGTCAGTAACTAAAATTTTTATTTCGGGCAATAAAACGCAACTTTAACACTTATTGCAAAATCTTAATGACCTATAAAACCTTATTGGTTGTGATGACATGTTTTGGAATCTCTTGTCTTACTATACAATTGTGACAATAATCTTATTTGGCGATCAGTTTTCTTCATAATTTAATTTAGATCTGCAAGAATAAATTCCAATTTCTTGTTACACATACTGTGTGATCAGATAAGCTTTGATACGCTGGAGTAACATTTGAAGTGGTTTTAGTGACTTCATTGGCACACTTCATATCGTAATATTTTGAAACGTTCGTGGTGTTTTGACAATTATACTGTACACAGAAACATTCGGAAAGGTATCATTGACATTTAACTTCATGTAGGAGAGTCATTCTTTTTCTTTATTAGTATTTTAGTAACTACTTTGAGAGGCTAGCTTGCTAACATTATTCAAACTGTATAAATCCAATAGGTGTTTCTTGTACCGTACTTCGCCTGGACAGGTCACATGGTAGCCTTTGCATGTCCTGGTCATATTTCAAATGTTTAAGCCATTCTTTGAAAAGAACCTAAGTTTTTCTGTTATCTATGTTTTACTGTTTCAGCTCAAAGGGGTGCTTTAGTCTGATAAACTTCACTGAAAGACATCGCATTGTCTTTACCTTACCAATGAACCGAGTTTTAAATATTCTAGCAGAAAGAAAAGAATAGAACAACGTCATGCAGGAATAGCGTCTCGCGGTATAGCACCGATCATAATTTGAAAAGATATCAATCGCAAAGGAAAAGGAAAAATACGTCATAGCGTGTCCGTTTGTAAACGTATTAGCGACGTCATGGTGCGAGTACATACGAACAAGCCGAAGGACGAAAACAGGTGAAAAGTCCCATGCAGTGAAAGTGAATGCAGTGTTGATATCCGTAGATCACCTCGTCTTGAGGTCTTTGTCACCTCCCCATACATCTGACGCTGGCAGAATTCAAAACACTGCTGCACAGTAATAGAAACATGATTTTCTCGTGAGTCATGAAATGAGAAATTATTTCTCATGGATTGAATTTTTACTTGATAGTGGGGCTTCCAAAGTCAAGTTTCATGATTATTATCGCATTAAGATTTTCATCAGTTGGCTGACATTAGAAATTTGTTACTGCGTTTGTTTATTGAGATTCAATTGGGGACCATGTTTTCAACGTATAATAATTCGGTCAAATATGTACCCGAGATTTCCAATTCTAAGACTAATCATGTAAGCTGCGAGATGAGATCTCGGTTCGCAATTCTACAGGACGCAATCACTGTCATCAATATGTATATCATTGCTAGCTCTGTAGCAACAAACACAACTATGATCCTTAGTTCAAGGATACAAAATACAAAAACACTACGTCAGGAAACCGTTTCCTATTACTCTTTCTTGTGTATCATTTATTCAAAATGGCGACCATGTAAGAGCGGGAAATTTGTTTCCACGCCCTCAGCTATACTGTACATTAACCTACATTACAATGTTTTCATAAATATAACGCGTGAATGAATCCTAATTTATACATTTTGCCGCACATTTAACGAATTCTAGATATATATATCATGTCACTAACGTTATGTTAATGGCTGATGACACTCGTTCATCATTGACGCTTGATTTATTTCGAATCTTACCTACAGCATATTTCTCGCAGCATGCATGTATACACGGCGACACCGGTGATCAGTATAATTGCATGATTAAAGGCATATAGGCGGCTTTTATAGCTTTGTTTTTCTCCATTGAAAGTATGACTGTCGAAAGAAATATTCACTCGAAGGCATGGTGGATTTGTCCAAGCGTCCGTGCCACATCCGGACGTGGTCACGGCACCGGAAATGAGTGGGGTTTTTTTTGCAAGAAATCCAAAAATCATGCGAACAACTTGTGGCTACTTAATTTGAAACAGGTGCGCCTCGACTTGATGGATAGGATATTCACTTTCTTTAATCGTAAATTAAACAGATCAAGTATTCCTTTCTTGTTTTACTAAAAGTTGGTATATATAGTCTTAAATTTCTCTTAATTTTACATTTTTTGAACCTATTAAATTGTTTTGTTGTCATATCAAGTGACGTTACCGTAAGTTCACTAGGTTTACTGGTTTGTAGCAAAATTTTACGTTTATGTCTTATATAGTAGATCTTGAAATTTATGTGTCAAGTACAGTTGTTAACTTTAAATAAAACATCTAAATCATCGGTTTACTTTAACAACGAACTACTCAAATTAATGGGAATTTTCACTTTTTAAATCTGGATTCTTTTTTATCTATCACACTCGTTGAAATGAATAACATAAACATTGCTTGAAAACTCATCGCACTGTTATTAAATGTTACCAATGATATATTTAGGTAAATAATTCAGCTAAGGTGGCTAAATAGGACTTCATTTATCCTTGATCAAGCTTGGAAACAGGAACAAAGCCAGACACGAATCCTTGAAAAGGTAGCCATAGTTAAGCGACCTTCACATTAACGTTTGACTTCTCTCCTAGCGTACTATACTAAGTAAAAATGACAAATTAAGAAACACCTGGCGCATTTTTCTTAGGAAAAAGAATGAATTGAGTCATGATACATGAATGATGAAGTGGCTTCGTTCATTAAGTCACCTCATTTGAAAATGTATTAATGAATTATTTAAAACTGTTCCCAGTGTATTACACATAGATCACACGTAAGTTAATTTAGTGGGAGTCATCTATACCTTGTAAACGTTATTAATTTGCCATTAATATTTATAATTGACGTTCTTCGCACGCGATAGCAATATAAATGTCATTCTTTCTTGGAAACAATGTATACGGACATAAACAGATACATTCCGTGACCCTAAAATATTTCAGCAATGACTACTATAGTACATATGAAATTATTTAAAATTGATGTCACGCATGTTAATATCTTAAGAGTACGTGTCTTTCCAAACAATCTGATCTCAATATGGATCGCCTTACTCTGGCTGAATAGACTGCATCTTAATATACGAAAGTAGATATAATGACAAAAATATATTCTTGTAATGAACTGGAAGAACATGACAGGTTATCGATTACAACATCTGGTAGATTGCTTTGAATGAACAGTAAAAATATGTTTAACGAAACCACTGTGGACAAATATTCTCATTTTCTTACGTTTTCTTCTGGTTCTTTTCCGAACGTCCTTTGATAGTTTTCTTAACACAAAGGTGTCATATTTGACCCTAGAAAATTGTTAATGATTTGGCGATCAATGTCACGGTCAAGCAGGGGGGCAATCAATTCTTTACTAAGCCGTATAAGGACATTCTTCTGTCCATTTAAGAGTATTTCTGTTAACAAGATTATTTACAATTACATCGATTTTCAATGACAATTTTCCTCGCCAACGTAATGGCAAATAATGCATGAATTTTAAATTAGCCTGGTCAATTGGGCATTTGGGTCGAACCCCACTGTGCCATATTGACGAAACCCGTAAATATTAATACTATGTTCAATGGATCAGCGCTATCTTTATTATCTAGATACTAAGAGGAGATAATATAGTCCCCGCGGAAGATTATAACAATAGGATGGCATGCGCCGGAACCACAAAAGTATCATTGGACTGGTATTGGAAATATGAGAGCACGGCGTAACTACTTAAACCTATACATTCCAGTGTAAAGACTGAGCTTTCTTTAAAACACGTGAAGTATGACAGGCACGAGATTAATTAGTCTAATTATGACAGATGTATATTTACAAACTGGCCTCAATTTCCCTGTTTTCCACGTATAACCTATATCCAACATTTTTGACTGTCTAAAATACAATCATGTCAATTGTCTCTACTTAGATACTTCATCCTAAAATATTTTAACAACATAATTTCTCCGAGATGCAGGATTTTTCTTTCATTGAACCAATTTGCTCATTAACAAGTCTGACATTGAAAAATGTTAAGTCTATGAAAATATAGGTTGAATGTATTCTGGAAATTCCTCCGCGATGCGTAAGAGTGATTTTAGACATAGATATATCGGTCATGTTTGATTGCTTATACCTATCGTGTCATTCTTCACACAGTATGTTTCAACTGTCCGGGCACAGACAGAAGTCAGAATGTTATAAATATAATATCTGTAAAGTTATTACGACTAAAGCGGAGACTGCACGCTGTCTCAATGTGTCACTCTCCATGCCGATCTTTTTGCACGTTATCTTCAAAAATAATTTAGATTTCATAAAAAGTGAAAAGTACCTCTAAGAGAAATTCCGGAGGCATCATTATTTACATGAAAAATGAGCTTGTATGTGATGATACATTATTTTTTACCAGTCAAGATGACATTATATGGGTCAAGATTTCTGCAAAAATGTTAAATATTGATAAAGATTTTTCATAGGTCTTTGTTATGTATTGCCTAGCGATAGCAGCAGACAATCTTTTGGTTGATAATTGTATTTTTGACAGATTAATTGATTCTGTTATTCATATAGAAAATAGTTACAATGGGAATTGTTATTGCACACTTTTTGGTGATTACAATTCACGAACTTCAAATTACCGGATTTTTGTGTCAGATGACTACAGTACTCCATGTCAATGTTACCTGACGATTATGCCAGTGATACGGTTATGCAACGTGTGTCGCAAGATCAAGGTCACGTAAACAATAATGGGTTATTGCTGTTAGATTTCTGTAAACAGACAGGTTTTAGAATATTAAATGGTAGGGTCAGTAAAGATGAAAATGTGGGTAATTATACCTTTGTAAATAATCGAGGCTGTAGTGTAATAGACTATGTTTTGTGTAAGCAAGAACTGTTTAATATGATAGAACATTTCGAGATTGATGAACCAAATATTATGTCTGATCACTGTCTTATATCATGTTGTTTTTGCTTAGATGTATGCAAAAATGTGCAGGCTAGAAATATTACCCAAGAGGAGCCAGACTGTGTTAAATCTAAATATATATGGAAAAATGACTTTAAAATGCAGTTTTTAGAGAAACTATCTGATGCAAAAGTAGTACAGAATTTAAATCTTTTATCAAATAATGTTACACGGTGTTCAACAAATAATGACATAGACTCGTGTTTATACAATTTTGAAAATATTGTAAATGATGTGACGGCACCATATTTTGAGAAAAAGTTTTTTCTGGAAATAATCAGACAAATAATAGCGATTTTGATGACAGAAACAATCCATGGTTTAATGACGAATGTGCAGAAAAAAGTACTTATTTTTTGGTATGTTGAATAAATTTCGCAACAATCCCAGTGATATAAATAGGGTAACTATGGTAAAAGCTAGAACAGATTATAAGAAATGTATAAGAAAATGCCGGTACAGTTATGATAAAGAAAACACTTACAAACTTACGAATGCCCGGTTTAAAAATGCCAAGTTATATTGGTCTATGTTGAAGGAGTCGGCTGGTGTAAAAAAAGCTAACATACCTTTATCGGCTTTTGAACAGTACTTTAAAGCGGTAAATAATCCAGCGGACAGTTTCTTTATTCCAGATGAAGACGTATTGTTTTTTAACGAAAGATATCAAAAAGATGAATTTAAAGTTATGTTTGCAGAATTAAATGATATAATTTCTGAAAATGAAATAAATTCAGCAATAAAACAGTTAAAGCATAATAAATCAGGCGGACCAGATCTGATGCTCAATGAATTTTAGCGCAGGTAGGGATGTTTTTGTACCAATTTTGCACACGCTATTTAATAAAATTTTTGAAATGAAATACTTCCCAGAAAAATGGTCTGATGGATACATCATACCTCTGCACAAGAAAGGTAGTATTAACAGTGTTGAAAATTACCGTGGTATTACATTATTAAGCTGTTTAGGAAAGCTATTCACACGTATTATTAATAACAGGCTGAAAGAATGGGCAGAAAGTATAATGTATACGTTGAAGCGCAGGCTGGATTTAGGCCAAATATGAGTACAGCTGATAATGTTTTTGTATTAAATGGTCTTGTAACTCATATGTTGAATCAAGGGAAACAACTGTATGCACTGTTTGTGGATTACACTAAGGCTTTTTGATTATGTAGTAAGAGATAATCTATGGTATAAAATGTTACAACTTGGATTACGGGGTAACATTTTAGACATTATTATTTCAATGTATGAATCTGTTAAATCCAGAGTTAAGCATTTAAATAAGCTTAGTGAAGAATTCACATGTATGCTTGGCGTGAGACAAGGGGAGTGCTTATCTCCCTTTCTCTTTACATTATTCATAAACGATCTAGAAGACG
Organism: Saxidomus purpurata; assembly: GCA_022818135.1. Classification (NCBI taxonomy): domain Eukaryota; kingdom Metazoa; phylum Mollusca; class Bivalvia; order Venerida; family Veneridae; genus Saxidomus; species Saxidomus purpurata. The sequence goes on along the minus strand of JAFMSR010000008.1, from coordinate 49,568,746 downwards.
TATTTATACATAGTGGTATGGAAGGGATTGATGTTAATATGTTTAAGTTGTTTTTATTAATGTATGCAGATGATATTATTATTTTTGCAAATTCAGCAAATGAACTCCAACAAAGCCTTCACTTATTGAGTGACTATTGTAAAACATGGAAAATGAAGGTAAATGCAGTCAAAACAAAGGTAATGGTTTTCAAAAAAGGGGGAAGACTGCCAAAAAAATCTAGCCTTTTTATTACGAGGGCGAAACTGTAGAAATCGTAAATTGTTTCTCGTATTTGGGTATTGCTTTTACCAGTGGTGGATCGTTGAGCACTGCGCAAAATACATTAGCCGGTCAAGCACAAAAGCAGTTTTCATGTTAAACAAGTACTTGTTCAAATTTACATATATTACTCCCAAACATAAGTTAGATTTATTTGATAAATTAGTAGCACCTATTTTGAATTATTGTAGTGAAGTATGTGGATTCGCAAACGATATGTCTATTGAAAGGGTACATCTACAATTTTGCAAAAGATTACTAGGTGAAAAAAAACTACACAAAACGATTTTATATATGGTGAACTTGGTAGAACAACGTTTAAGTATATTCATTATTACAATATTATTAAGTACTGGGTAAAGATTTTACAGGCAGAAGAAAACAAATATGTATCTCGAGTTTATAGAATGTTAAAGGCAGATTTTGAAAATGCACCAAATAAAATTAATTGGTGTTCCTTACTTAAGAACCTGTTATGTTCACTAGGTTTTTATAATGCCTGGTTAGAACAAAATGTTGGCAATGCGGATTTATTTCTTATTTTAGTAAAACAAAGATTAAATGACCAATTTGTACAAAACTGGCATAGCAGAATAAATGATTCTAGCAGAGGACTATTTTATAGGCATATAGCCTCCTTTCAATTTCAACCATATTTAGAGTGTTTCACTATTACTAAATTTTGTCAGTCACTCACCAGATTAAGAGTTTCGTCCCACAGATTACAGGTTGAAGCAGGTCGTTGGACTAGACCAACTAAGGTACCAGTAAACGAAAGAAAATGTAATATTTGCAATGTCCTTGAAGACGAGTATCATTTTGTTATTGAATGTACTTTATATGATGATCTGAGAAAACAATTTATCCATAAACAATTCTGGAAACGACCAAATATGTTCAAATTCATAGAACTAATAAACTCAGAAAACAAGAATGTCATCAGAAAATTAGGGATGTTTGTCCACAATGCTTTTAACAAAAGAACTGAATTATTATATACATAAGTAATAGGAATATATTTCTAAGAACAAATTTTGACGGAAATTTTTTTTTACAGTAAATAAACTCTGGATCAATTCAAAACACTAAATTTATTTACATGGTTTGTAGATTTTATATACTTCAGTGTGAAAGAAATAATTAAGGCTATATTTTATGTAAACTCCTATGATTTCGTTTCGATAGGAGTTACATAAAAATTCATATTTTGTAATTACGCAACCTTTATAAAGAAATAAAACCAACAAGTTGATCTTTTTATTTTAAAAGGTTGACTAGTGTTTTTGGATAAATATTTCCAGAATTATATACATAAAAATGCTTGTGTTTATATATGATTAATAATGTAACAGTTAGATTCCTGTTTTTATGTGAAACTTATTATAAATTTAATATGTGTCGCTATGTATATATATATATATATATAAATATATATCTAAAATTGTGAAAGTTTGAAACCTTCTCCACATATACATGTGTATGTTGAGTAATTATGTTTAGTTTTGTTTTGTTAAGGCACTGTTCGCCATCATATCTTTATTGTTAGGTCCTCATGGGCTTTTAAGCCTAAAGGAATTTGATGAAATAAACTTGAAACTTGAAACTTGAAACATAAACTGCTGTAAATGCTTCCCGGATTTTTGACACTTCAGTGCGATTTTCATGAATGACGACAACAATGGAAAAGCTTAAGCGGCTTTTGAGAGACGTAATTCCGTCAAGTGTTAACTGACTTTAAGCCTATTAAACCTCGGCCTTGTTGTGGGAAAAGAGAGGCAAAAACATAAAATCTGATTCATAATACAAAAGCGCATTCGCCTATTTATGATATGCACCCTTGACCAAGATATTGAAATGTCACGTGTCATGTTTGTAACCTACCACAAAAACATGCATGTCTTTTGCATGTTTATAAATGGAGGACCAGATTATAAGTTTGACAGTTTGGCATAGTTTCTACCAGATGAAACAGGTCTAAGAATGAAATGTTCACGATCAGCTGATTGTGTATCTAATCCGTGCCAAAGACATTTCATAAAACACTGACAACTTAGTAATGCTGAGGATACTATTCATAATTTGGTTGTCAGTAACACAGTGATGTTCTGTCAATGTCAAAAGAATTCCGCAACATTCTGGAAAGGTTTACTGTCTACATATCATAGAAATACAAACATGTTGGTTTCATGCTAATACATATAGACATGCAAGCATGCCTTTGGACTTGGCGACCGCTGAAGGTACATTCTTTTGATGTTCTGTAACTAAGATTATGTACAGATTTCTCTCAGAGTGAACTCTGTGAAGCAAGTAAAACTAGGTCTCTTTTATGATAACACGTGGATTAGCATTAATTTTCTTTTTAAGTAAGCATGTTGTTTCTGACAATTTATCTTACTTATCAGTATGAATTGTGAAGTATATGCCTGCTTCACCCTAAGTTACATGTACAATCAAAGCCCGCTCTGTAAAATATACCGTAGGTGACCTGAATCTTCCCTTGTGTCATCAACAATGTCTTTAGAGTGCTCGACATCTAGTTGTTTGTCTTCGCATTAAGGATGAACGGTTGTACTGTCGTATCGTTGAAACAAGATTTTGCTGATTGCACAGTAGGTCATTTTTGCAGCTTTACACTTGCAAACCTATCTGATTATGTTATCTTAAATGGCTTGGGTAAGAGGGATTTAAACATTTGAACGGAGATCATTGGTAACTTGAAGTAATCTTCAACGGCTTTCCTTGATTGTCAAGATCTGATACACTCGAACTGTGCTCTTAACTGAAAGACCTTATGAGCGTTTGAGCGGAGACAATAAGGGTAAATGTGCTGACTCTTTGCGATCCCCTAGTATAAAAGTACCTATATAGTAGCCTGTATGTTGGAAAGGTTTCGAAATAAAGCAGTAACTCGAACCATAGAAAAGATGCGTTTGCTGCAACTAGTATACTTATATTCCTTAGATTAGAAGTTACTGTTTGGTTTGTGAATCATAGATGTAGAGAATTAAGGTCATTCGTATCAAAGTAAATGTCTTGTTGATGTGGGAAAAACTAAAGTAAACAAACTGTTCAATCAAAATAAGAATTCTTTACAAATCGGTGAATGCAAACACGGTTATCGTTCCAATACTACCACATGTTTTAAATCCAAGAGGCTATTTCCTGCCCTATTCCATTCATCGTATCAGTGACGTCATTCACAAGTGTAAATTAGCCCAAAAATCTACACATTTATTGACAGGTATGCTCTAATAGAGAAAATGTACATGAAATTACCGAGATAATCTCGAAAAGTAAACACAAATGGGTACAAATGGAAACAATGGTCGATATTTACAAATACAAAGTTTCCTGTGAAGTTTGATAGGGAAGAGATAGTACATATTATGATATCTTTGTTTATAAAATACAATACTGATGACCACATCACACATGATAAGTTGATAAAATACAAGAATTACATGATATAAGCTCATTCAATATGTTCCAGATCGAGATACCGTACTATAAGCTGAAATATCGGTCGGACTTAAAGTATTAAAGTGTATCATATTGTTACTTTTAGCCTTTATTCGATAGACAAAGGCTTTCGTCACTTCCTCCAAGTCTTCTGAAGAAATGAGATTCAATTTAGCAAAACAAATTTAAGACCCTTTCTATACAATAGTAAGTCAAAAGAACACCCCTTGATGGCAAAAGCCAAGCTGCGTCTATAGACAATCTTCTACCTATTTATAGATACACTTAATATGCTCGTTTACAACCCTTTGGTACGATATGCCAAGAAGTCCTACAGGGTGGATGTCATCTTGACCGGAATTTTAATATCATCGTCAAAGAAATACGATATCCAACTAGTGACTGTCAGAGGACCCTCTGTATAGAAGAGTGAATAACTTAACACAGATGACAAATGGCAAAGAACAAATAAACTTATCCATCTTGACTTGATACGGTCAGGAAGAGGCGGTATAACTGCGGCTATTAGTGTATGACAGCTCCTTGCGTGAGAATGACTTTAAAATTAAAGTAACTCTTTGCAGAAATCACACCGTTACAACTTTAATGCTCTCACCGGGTAAAGTTTGCTTTGGGGTGTAAGCTGGCTTTAAATGTTCGTATTTTTATCTCAAATATTTGCATAGAGTATCTGTACAAACTGTTATAGATAAATTTGTCAACTCTGTAGTATACATAAAAGTTTAACCAGAGCAATTATGTCCTTCAAAGATTGTTCTCTACGGTTATCTATTGTATAGCAGTATTTCAATGTTTGTCTTTATTTACTGAAATAGTTTCGAAAATTGTAAACTTCTAACCTTAAAAAGCAAATACAAATTACACAAACATTAAACAAATCTTTGTGTTTAGAAACAGAAATACTATAACTATCTCTTCCGGTGAGGTTTTCTTTCTGAATGACTTTCTGTGAGAAGTGAGTGAGCTGCTAGGTTGTGACAGAAGAAAGTATGTAGGTGCCATACAAACTACCAATAAAATTAGCAATATTATAAAGCCTTGTTAACTGCTGAACTCAATTTGTCTATATTTCATTGTTACTGTGTCAATACATGCTCACTACTTCAGGAAATTGGTTTTCTATTAAAAATCGATGTTACAATATGGACCAGTTTGCTATTAGTTTTCAGTACTTATGTATTCCATAAAGTACGGCATTTATTCTCTCCTAATGACGAGCTTGGAAACGATTTGACGTGTGCTAATTACAGTCAATAACGAACAGATTCTTTCAGTTATAATTTGCAATGAAACGAGAATGTGCAAAAAGAAAATGGCAAGAATTTGTTTACGAGTGTGCATTGTTTTGCGTGTTATATGTAAGATGCCTCCTCTGTAATCAATGAGATATTGCTACTCTATTCCTTTTTACCTAGCCCTGTCAGGGGAAAAGGGTAGTCAGCATTCTACAAGTTCGAGACATTAAGATGTCCGAAAGTCAGAACTAAAGGAAAAGCCTAGTAAAATCTCGACGTACAAAATGCTTTGACATGGTCGAAGCTATAACTAGCACAACAACTGAGTTAACTGTTGCCAATCCCGCACCAATAGTTTTAAAATGTGCTGATAATTTTTAATTAGCACTATGTAAGATAACCGTAGAGTGCATCCTGACTGAGGACACGACCGGAGTCTGTCTTTTTAGCCTAACCTAGCAGACATGTTTACGTGATGTGACACTCTAAAAATGCAATGGTGTACCACCAGCACAGTTGAGAAAGAAATGTCAATGCCTTGCGGTAGTAGCGGTCCTGTTGACAAGTGCACTGCAAAGTGAATACCAAACGTGTCAAATACTATGTTAAATCTGGGGTCATCAGAGGACGGACCAGCTGTCCCGTGCAAGGCAATTTGATATATGACCAGCCCCCGAGCCACGGTGTTATGTATCAGCGGCGTGTGTAAGATCAACTACCTGTCAGAAATACATGTGTATTCATTTGTTCATCATGACTCGAACTTAGTCAGAAAGCAAACTACACCATTTATAAACTACAATGCATATCTAAAATAATAGTGGGAAAAATCTTTCCATCAAACTATGCCAAGTTTTAAAGGAAGGGTTTCGTATTCCTATATAACCGAATTATAAACCCAAATCAAGTGTAGCGACCCGGAATTATGTTTTGGCTTGAGGAAATTTTTCGCTGAATTTTTACTTTGGTTTCAATGATAGTATCAAAACAGTAGAATTTAATACAAAGGATAGGTCTATCTTTCACTAATTTGGTTTATTTCCAAAGTAATTTTGCTTTAGGTTAGTTTGGAAGGTATTAATCGGTCAATGGTGTATTTATACACACGTAAATTATTTGTTAATGATATCTACGTATGAATGTTTTGTTTATTTTCAAAATATCCATTTCAGTGGGCGAGCAAAACATCGCCCTTGGTTACATATTTTATGAAGAAAATACGTTATATCAATTTATGTACGCTGTATACATGAAAGAGACATGAATATTTAGGATAAGTGCTTTTTACATATTGATAAAGATAAATACATATTTTTACTTCAGTTTCTGATAACACTGTCTCAATTATGAGACAAACCACCATGGACCATGACCTTCGTCTCCACAGTAATGACGTTTGCGAACTAGGTCTTTCGTTAAATGAACATTCTTTATATTAAAATTTCATAGTTTAAGCTTTTAAAGTAATAAAATTTGAACCCGCCATTTTGGTAACTTGGAATTAAAAAGAAATTAGCATTTCCATGCGATATTATACCGAAATATGCGTTAAATAACACTGACACTAACTACATTCAAATTTGGCAAAAATCAGTTTTCTAAATGATCTATGGCGATGACATGTTATAAACCTGTACAATAATAATTTTATCTCCCAAAATATCTCGAATATTATGGTAATGAGCGTCAGTATGCATTCACATGAATGCGAAAGTGAGAGAAAACGATAATTGTCATAATTTTAGGGAAACTAACTACCATAAAGTGTCTACTTTGTCAAAAGGTATGAAAGCATATATGAAATCTCTTTTGTCATGCTATTGTTATGCCAGTATATTTTGTTTTCTTCTTGAAAAATAAACTTGAGAAAATATGGTGGTTATGTGTTCGGTTTTGTTTCCTGAAGTGCACGTTGAAGAAAATATATCCTGACATATAGGAATGATTATCATTAATTATCACTCATTTACATAATACACAGACAATGTCCAAGGTATATTGCATAACAGACACACTACACCTTCCGGATGAGCAAAGTAATACATAAATATTAATTCATAATGGTAGTCATAAAGATAGCTGCTGTCTTTTCGCAACCAGATGTAAGTTATTTAAGTGCCTCCTCGTCCTGTTATAAAGTTTGCAAGTTTTATTTATGGGGTATATATCCTTTCATTTCGGGATGCGCAATATAAAATTTAGTACCATTGGAAGCAAAAATGAATCCACATGAAATATAAGTTGCAAGGCGATACTCTGCAGCCGTGGTTATTGCTATTATGCATTTTAAATATAGCTTTAGAAGATGTAAATCTTTTTCTATTAAGACTGTTTTCTGGAGCGGAACTTTTCATTCAGTTTTGACAGTCAAAGTCTGAGTTCACTTCAAAAAAGATTGTCAATTTTGAACAAAAAATCACAATTTATTAGCCTAAATGATGCGCTGATACAATTATTTTATTGTACTATATTACACAAATCTATGAATGGTTTTGATTCAAGCATAAAGAGGCTTTGATTGATATGAAAGTTTCATAACGAACAGTAAATAAGGCGGTTCTAATACATTACCGCTTTCTGTTTGTTATTTTGTGTAAAGGATTTTTCTAAATGGCGGATGTTTGTTAAAAAAATGTTGTTGGACATAAAAGAAAAGTATAGTACGTTATATATCACGGTACGCTGTAATTTATGCGTAGTGACAAGACATCATGTATGACGAAAAGAGACCCAGATATAGAAAGTAAGGAGCACTCCATATCAAACAGGCCATTAGATTGTCAAAGATGTGACATGCGCCGTAAAACCTGTCCTAGATACAGTTCTGTTTCATAAAAAACACACACACTTTCAATACCTTTCTGTTTCCACTGTGTATAAGAAAAAACCTAAAAGGGCTAACATGACAATACGATTGTATACGGGGATCTTACTTATAGGTTCTATGGTCCCTCTGTTGTATGTAGGACTATGTAAGACTCACTCCTGTTTCTGACCCCCGTCGAGTCACGTGACTATCATGCACAAATCAATATTGACACTTACCTCTGGACTCCAGAGACACTGTCCAGCCGTTGAATTTCGAGGTTTACTTCTCCATCTTTTCGGCAATATTCGTTGATGGGCTGAGGGTGACTTCGACTTTTGCATAGCTGGAGTAGAATGAAGAAATGAATGCGATAAAAATCCAAAATCGTCACCGTCAATGTCACTATTGTCAGTTTCACTGTCCAGTTCGTTTTCATTCTGTTCGCCAAAAAGTCTTAGTTCCCCTAAGGATTTGCTGCGTTTACGTAATTTCCCTGTACCGTTTGTATTCCCTGAGTCTGTGGTAGGTTCAGTATTAACACTGCTTGATTCACTGGAATGAAAGTCATTCCTTATGCCTACGTACCCGCTTTGAATTGAAACTTTGTCTTCAGACGGTGATTTAGGGTGGTTTTGTTTTTGTTTAAAGGCTTCCCCAATGTTTTCATAAATTCGTTTTAAACTCCGTTTCGCCCAGGGTATGCTTTTTCCCTCGACGTCGACGGAATCTAGGTCAGTCTCATTGACAGAAACACTTCTGAGTGGTCCGCGGAACTTTCTGTGAGGTAGTGTTCTACTACTGCCGCCACTGTGGGCGACTTCGTCATTATTTACTTTAGGTGAGTATAGTGAATTATGCTTTAAGTCAATCATAGAGGAATGATGTGATATCGGGTGATTTCTGAACGATCGCGGGAACACATAGCTACGATCTAACGTAACATACTCTTCTTCTTGCTCGGAACTGTCAAAGTTTGAGCTTGCCGTTGTAAGGCTGTCGTCGTCATAACTAGTGGCAAATCTGTTTCTATCACTACCGTTGGATAGTCTATCACCACTACTTAATCTGTCTGTACTGAGTCTGTCGTTACTGAGTCTATCAACACTGCTAGGTCTATCTGTGCTGCCAACAGATATTGGCGGCGAATCGCGAGACCTGGACAACACTGAGTCTCTTCGAATAAAATCTCGTAACTTTCCTGTCATAGGAAATGTATTTAGCATTCCGTTTTGTCCAGGTGAACCTTTATGTGTTTCAGGTGAGGTCTGTTGCAGCTGCCAGATGCATCCGTTCCACGACTGGCTGAGGGTGAGATTTTCCAACATAGGTCCTTCTATTTTTTGCTCTCCGTTTACTAACACGGGTCCACGACCTCCGTGCAGCTCGCGTTCTCCATTCACTAGCATAGTTCCACGGTGCTGATGTATTTCACGTCCTCCGTTCACAAGAAGAGGTCCGCGGCCAGCGTGGCCTGCCCTGTCGGGGCAACGAGGCCTATCGCCGTGTACGGTCATATCGGACATCGGCGTTTCACTGATGGTAGCACGGTCTCATACATTGATTGCATTAGAAAGTTTCCACTCGTGACTGAATTCAACACTGTTATTATATCCTTTATTCAGACAAAAAGTAAGATTTGTTTGTTTTCTGATGTAGTATATCCGTCGGGTTTCAGCTAGTACTTGAATAACTTAATTAAAAGATTATTTTTACAGTTCTATAACCTTTATCTAGCCGTTAGATTTATATCCCAATTTTCAAAGCTAACAATACTGTTTATTGTCACTGTTTATCACAACTGCTATGTATAACATTTAATCCAAGAGATGATACCTTATTTAAACGATTTAATACAACCAACTGACAATGTTACTTAAGTTATATTTCCGGATCGTTTTGTAATCCTTCGGATATTTAAAACCATCAAAATGAACTTATTTAAATTTATCCATGTACAAATTTCGTTGGATTAATGCATTTAATCTGTTGAAAGGATAATCCCATTCTCTGCCAAGTTAAGCAAAACCGAAGCTGTCTAAATAAGCAAATATACTTAACAGCACGAAAAACTATTAAACCTGTGCAATACACTTTTTGTAGTTTCGACCGAGTTTTGTCCATCCATAAAATCGCGACACGAGTGGTTGACAATGTGACAGGAGGCGGGACTTGTTCGGTCACGTGGGACAATGTATTTATACACCGTGGGCTATTTTCTTTTAAAAATATGGTGAAGTCAGTTTTATATGTAGGTCATATGCATTCTTTGGGTAATAAGAACAAAATGTTTTTAACTTTTGAAGTTTATATATAACACGACTGTACAATAAGTTAACACGTCTGTTAGATATTTTTTTCCATTATGTGTAATGTACATTACCGCGGGAATCCTATGATTGTCTGTCTATTAAAGACTGGTATAGATGCTTTCTATTTTGAAACAAGTTTTTTCATTCTGATTTACCGTGTTGACAGTAAAGTAACATATTTTTCGACAGAACGCGAACTTTTTACAGTTTCATGTTTAAAGGCTTTTTGCACCCTGTATATACAAGTTAAATTAAAAATGTATCTGTATTCGTCACGGTTAAGTCCCCAGTACTGTAAATATGATAAATAAATAAAGCAGTTAAACATGAATTCCTGCAGCATAACCGAGTAACCGTTGCTATGTAAATACTCAAGGGATTCTGTTCCAAAATGAAGATACTGTGTATGTTAATGACACCACATGAATGCATCCTGTATATCAAAACAGATACTAATGCACACCATTATAAATAAATGACTGAAAATTGATTTTAGACCAAAAAGCCACCTTTCCGTTTGCCCGATTTTCATTGCTTATGTACTTGTAACTGAACACGGCAAAAGATTACATCTTAATTGAAAAACTTAATTGAAACAATGACTTTTTGACTCGTGAATGCGTTCCCAAGGGCATGTTGTACTGAGCGGTTTCATATTATAGGAAAAATAAACAGGTAAATTTGGACCGATGACAGTAAAGTTTGCATGACCAGAAGAGTTGCCTCCCCTAGAAAATCGTCCGAATATTTGGCTGATGGTTGGGTCTCGGAGTTTAGACTTTGGTTAAAATTATAGGAATGTTAATACTAATAGGCCGAAGAGGAATTCCCCAAATTCCAGCCAATCAGCTTCAGTATAGTAGTGCGCGTGAATTACGTAAACACAGACGTTAGGTTAATGAACATATATCAGAAAATTATACAAACTTCTCTGACATTCATACCTTTGCATCTGCTTGGTTATTTTTGGATCTGTGTTATGATTAGTACTAGAGGCAACCTCGGTTATGAGGTTCAATATATTATTCCATAACTCTTGTAGAACTATATAATGTTCCGGCAGAAATTAGGTCTGTAGGTAATAGCGTACCACGTGCTTACAACGCCGCAGTAAAACTTGTTTTTAAGTACCCAATCATTTGCCTATCGTTACCGTTCAGGAACGTGTAATAGTCGCTTTACATGTAACTATGGTGTAACCATTGTCTGTAATATTTTCTGCAGGGACACAAACAAAGTTCTCTTAACATATTTCGATAACATGCCAGTAAAGTTTCTTTCGTACCTACTAACGTACTGACAGATGCAGCACTGTGATTAGGTGACATCCATTGTTTCAAGTCTGTTCCTATGTTATGGTTAAATATATGTAATATTCACCCGTTCACATGTTATTACAAAATATACGTGTTGTAATCTGTGTATATAAATAAAGTAACTATTATGTTCTGTTCTGTTCTGTTCTGTTCTGTTCGGTAACTCCAAGCCCGAATACTCTGCGAAATGTTGTGCAATATTTTGATATGACAGATCGAGCTCAAAGAAGAAATCTGTAAAATTCGTATCACACAAGTTCATTCTTTCTGTAGAATATGCATGCTTTAGGCGACGCATGATGTCAGTATTCCACACTCACAACCCCGTCGGATAACTTTTTTTTATATTTTGCAAACTAATGCTTATTTTAAGGCTTGCCAAAATTATGTTTAAATGTTCTAATTGCATGTAGGAAACGGAAAGTGCAAGTTAACAAAAACAGGCATTTTAACAGGCATTTGCCTGTTCTTCTGTTTTTTTTCTCGACAATGTGGCCAGTGATACAATGATGCTTGAACAGGTAATTGTAAAGCAATAAACCGAATTCCAAACGCTGCAAACGAAACAATAAATCACAGCTAAATGTAGCGTAACGCGTGTGATTTGGCGGGAAAGACTCAACAATACAATGCACGTGCAGTTACACAGAAACATATTCCTCTTTGAAATGTTTTAGTTTAAATTATGTGAGTTTTCATTTTACTTATCATCATCTTCGCCAATTACAAATAATGTATCGAAATAATAGCAACTCGGCTGAAAAAACAACAACCAATTTTCGTTCCTTTTTGAAGTGTTTGAATCATTTTTTCAAGTATTTGCAGTTATCTTTCGTTACCGTGAAGCCCCGTTCCTAGTCATCCATATGTCTCTTTTGATGGATACACCGGCTTACAAATAGTAGCATGCTGAACTATTGTTCTATCCTACAAACTTTGTCTCGAAAAGTAGTGCAGCTAGCTAAATTACCGAGAACCATGATACGTTAAGTGTACCAAGGTCAACTCTGACGTCAGCTGTTAATGCCTGGTCATTTCATGGCAGAAATAAGAGAGAATTTGTTTAATTCTGAGCCTAGAATAGACCATTATTTATAATCTGGCTCCAGCAGTAACGTCATAAATCTTGACAGTTATAACATATACTCCTTGATAATGGATACAAAAATATCGAGGGTTGACCGCAAAACTGTAGTCAGCTCTTTTTATTTCATGCAAGTTACTGCAGTTTTGCGGTCAATCCTCGATAAATACCGTAGTAGTTATTGCAGACTGTATACGAAATACGTTGAGGAATGTGCAAATAATTGACCTTTCTTAATAAGAAAAAATACATTGCAAAATATGTGAACATGTGAATTGCATTATACTTTTATTGTACAGTGATACATTTATTATTACTTAGAATTTTGGAAATAGCAATTTGTGTTCAGTTTCTATCCACTTTGAAAGATCGAAGGTACTATTAGGCTTAGGGCTGTCGAAAGTGCTTCAATAAACGTAGAACAATACTATTATCAAAAATAAATAGATCTAGTACAATTACATTTTATGACAACTACATTACAATAACACTATACAACTACATTACAATAACACTATACAACTACATTACAATAACACTATACAACTACTTACAATACTAAATATTACAATAACACTATACAACTACATTACAATAACACTATACAACTATATAATTATAATAATTATATACGGTCTAATTTAAAAAGAAGTTATCTGGTGTTACAAATTAAGTCAAAAAGAAAAAAAAGCTTTATGTCATACACACCAGGTTGCGTTTTACATCACTCAGGAAACAGGGTTCTTTCAAGAAGGGACAAATATGGGATGTTTCTGGTCGTCAGGTAAACCCTGATTATCCCGAGGAAAGAAACTCAAAGGAACGAGAGTAAAGCTCGAAATGCCATGTGAAACTTAAAATCGGGTTCGGTTTCTAAATGAACAAATATAGTGCTGAATATTCGCTGGTAGGTCGCTCTTCTGTATAAGGTAAGGGCTTGTATGACAATTCCTATCTTAGATATTTAGTCTCTGATTGTTTAGGTCAGTGTATCAAATAGATCATGCGACTTTTTGTGATGTAAGTACAGAGCTGTCTATATAAAGAGCAAATTGATAAGAGAATCATCTGGGACTGTATACTACTACTAGTATACAGATAGACACCATTGATCTGAAGTCAGTTTTATCAAAATAAACAGAGTTCCCATGCATTTGTTTAGTTTCGATGCATTGCACTTGTTCTTCGGAAGCGAGAATTGTTTTGGAAACCTGGGACACGCGTATAAAACAATTGATATCCTTCTGAATCTAATTTTCATACTTCAGTTATCTTTGTATCAAAGGCTGAGGCAGTATTCTATAATCAGGTAGCGACTGGAGGAAATTTACCGTCGGTGCAAACTCTTAGAAACTGCCAGGAGACCTACCTGATAATCTATGTACAATAAACTTTACTAGTGAAATCATTCTTTTGTTGTTGATTGCAGCGGTAAGTAGTTTGCAGAAAAGACAATTTGGAGATAGCAGAATGTACTGATGTTGTCCCAGTAACCCTAATCAATGTTGTTGTCTAGACAAGGTACAATATGGTCGTCATGGAAATGGTGACGTCATTCACAATTTCAATTACTTCCTCATAACAACGTTTTGTACCTTTAATCTGACGAGTGGAAACCTGTTATGATAACAGAAACATGCTTGCTATCTATCAACTCTTCGCAAATGCTTCACCATGAAAAAAATGCAAGCGAAAGTTTTCTTCAAAAGAAGGGGGGAGAATTTTTTCCAGGAAAGTCAGCAGTTTACTACAAAACCAAACGGAATGGTGTTGCACGGTGCATGCATGCTAAGCTCGGTGCAGTTGAAATTATAAAACAAGAACAAAGGAATCTTTGTTCCGGATAGATCTGTATTTGAATTTAAAGCATTAATTGGAATTTTTATTTTTCGCCTTTGGCAAGGATTATGTTTAAACATTCTGATGGAGCTTAGCAGGTTCCAGGTTTGTTTTTTCTGCACGTGTAAAACACACCTGGTTCTTCTGCAATAATTACAAATGTGCCTACAAGGCTTGTTCCGTATTTTTTCTTATTGTTCCTGGTCATATGTATTTTACATTATCTTTTAACCAGGACGTTAAGCAGAATGTTTCAATAGGTGAATCTTTCTTATGAAGTGCTGAAAAGCAAAAACCAGAATGGGCTTAGGCAATTTCTACTTATTCAAAGTCGACAATATAATTAGCACACGAGACACTTTAGATAAATGTAGGTCATTCTTAAGGAGAAAGCATATGCATTTTGTATTCTTCTATCACTGTGTCCGCTTTTCCTAAATGAAAATTAAAGCACACATACGGTTGGTCTGCAATAATGCACAATGTTAGATATAAAACATTTCTCGGTATTTTTACCAATTATTGCACGCCACAACACCTTCTAGCCTTGCAGAAAGCGTTTATAATTCGAAACTATAAATTACACAGAATCCTTCATACATATAGTAAAAGTTAAAATTGCACAGGAACCCTTACGACAGCGTCTGTTGCACAATTTACTCCAGTAATTGTCTCATGACAACTATTTTTAATGGAAAGGAAATAATGAAACCACTAGTTTATTCAGACTTTTCTCTTGGCTTTCACATCAACCACGCCCTAGGTAAAAAAATTGCACGAGCCTGTTTTGCCATTTCGAAAACAAAACTTCGCACGTAACATACAAGATGATACAGTACTTGACCTGGCGATGGCGTCACAAGTAGACAAATCAGCATCTAAAATGATCGTATCAAACATTGCTTGTCAATCAGATGACGAAAGAACACAAAGAACTTCCTTTTCCAAATATCTTGATAAACTGTTACGTGGGCAGAGAGTTTCGTGTTCCTCATGTTTCATTCAGAATTGCTTCCCGTTTCTGGAACATTTTCACGTGCTAAATAGTGTAAGTACGAGCATGACTAAAAATTTGAAATTATCTGAAGTTCTACATCTCCACCCGGCTGGAGAATCTAATGATAGGGTATTTATAGAAGCGGGAATTGACCCTCGTCAGAATTTTCTTTGAAAGATCGCGTTATATATTGTTTTGCACCCTGTGTTATCAATTATTACCGCCTGAATTTAAAAAGAAGTTCATTTTTTATACCATTACCATTTTCATGATTTCGGACTGGGTAAATAGTCTAACAGAAGCGCAGAAGACAAATTGTAATACATTATGTAGGGTATATCAGCACAATAACGCTATCGCAGGTAGCACGCGGTTCTGGGAAATTATATCCTATCATGTTAATAATATTATAGAAAGATTACGGCAGATATAATCATAGAAAATATCATCATCTTGTTATATATAGCGTTATCTTCTGTGGCAATCTCGGGATTTACGGATTTGATTAACGTTTTCTCGTTGAGATGAAATGCATCATTATTTTAGGCGGGAACTTTTCATTTTGTTTTATTATTATGTTCAAAGTCTCAACATTGTTACCGGCGACCCGGAGTCCACATTATTGTGGTTGTAATATCAAACTTTAATATTATAATTTATCAAATGCTTTGATTATTGTGGGTAGGTTGGGTGGAACTTGCATTCTTTAAAATGCAAAACCAAACTGAAGTCTTGAATTCTAGTCTTGCATTCGAGAAATGTCAGATGGTGCGCTTTGTAGCTTTAATTTTATAAAGCCTGGTCGGCATTTTCAGACTGATAACCTGTTGGTAAAAGTTTGAAACCTCAGTTTTTGCAGTGAAACACTAGATATGCTCTCTCAGTGTCCTAAATGTGATTGCCAGTTTACATCATCGAAGAGCTGTGTTAACGTGCAGTCGCAATAACATTTTTTCTTCTTGTAATTGATTTTTATTGTGTTCTTCTTGACAAAGTAGACAGAAAATTGTGATGAAAGGAGAAATCAATATAGTAAAAATCCACTAAATGCTTTGATCTTCAAAATTACTCTATATTATGCCTTGGAGGTCACCGTGGATCTGAGGTAAATCAGCTTGCAAATCGTTATACCAACCACGTATACCAACCAACATTTGATATTACCTATAGAGACTACACTAGTAAATCAAGAATTTGAGAAATGCGAAGCATATGATTAGTACACCGGCGTTATTATTTCCAGTAGACAAATTGGTCCGAGCTGCTGGAATTTTTACGTCCGTGAGTTCTAATAAAAGTAGCCTGTGTGCACGAGATCTCGAATAGATTGATTTAGTATGGTTTATATTTTCTTCACCTGTGCATATAAATATACCACACTGCGCTGACGCGTGCTTTCCGCGTGCTGACTCATAGCTGAAATGTTTATTGTATATACACGCTTCGCTACTGTATTGTGGTAATCCTGATAAGCGATGATTATCGCTCCAGAAATACTTTCAGCGGTATTGTAGTGGAACAAGAGGTGTAAATTCATCAGATTCCCCCGTCAGATAGACACATGGTCAAGTATCTCAGCAAAAAGAATCTTGCATATTTTGACGTTGCGATGCAAGCAGCTACCGAAATAGATCAACTTGAAGTCCTACCACTGCCCTTTACTCCATATCCGCGGATGCGCTCTACTATACATGTTCAAAAATATATAATTAATGTTGATATAGATCATGTAGGCTTGATAACAGTTTCTGTATACTGAGTAGAATTTTTCTCGTTTTCTATATATATTTAGTCCATTTTTCTACAAAATATTTAAGATTCGTTTTCCAATTAGGCGACATTCAACCATTTTCAAATTCCTTGAGAAATGGATAGTGACCGTTGTGTTCTATGTCCTTGTTTCTCTTTCATTCCATATAACATTGACAGTTGTCTCAAAGAAAACAGGGCATGTTGTCGATTCAGCTGTTTCCACGAGGCAGTACACATAGGTATATAAGCGCCCTAAATATTTCAACCATACGCAGTTTTTGCTTTTCATAACTGCGAAGAAATAAACAAAAATCTACAATACTTCTGCTGCAGCGTATATATTTAGTACAAGATTCTGCTATTTCACAGTAACGCATGTTAACGCATGGGGTCTGAAGGATACAGATGTCTTTTTATCTCCTTTTCGTGTCCTAGGTAAAACACCATTTATTTTCCTCGCAACATACAACTATTGGTACAAATGCTATTTTGTCTGATGAAGATGTAGTAAAGAAAAGTTGGATATATGGCAATATAGCATTACTTGATGAATATTATTACAATGTTATATATTACAAAATACAGGTTGATTGAATGTTTGTGTATATGCCATAGCTGTTTTGAGTATATCACAATACGACATAACGTATAGAAGTATATAGTATAGGTTTTTTGAATGTTCGGGTATAGGACATAAGTGGCGTTTTAAGTATATCACAGTATGACAGCACGTATAGAAGTATATAGTATAGGTTTTTTGAATGTTTGGGTATATGACATAAGTGGCGTTTTGAGTATATCACAGTAAGACAGCGCGTATAGAAGTATATAGTATAGGTTGTTTGAATGTTCGGGTATATGACATAAGTGGCGTTTTGAGTATATCACATATAGAAGTATATAGTATAGGTTGTTTGAATGTTCGGGTATATGACATAAGTGGCGTTTTGAGTATATCACAGTATGACAGCACGAATAGAAGTATATAGTATAGGTTGTTTGAATGTTCGGGTATATGACATAAGTGGCGTTTTGAGTATATCACAGTATGACAAAGCGAAAATAAGATCATAGTACAAATGTACATGCTGTTTGAATGTGAGTATATTGCAATGAATTAGCAGGTATATGAAGGCAGAACGGCTATCACTATACTTGACGAATACATCATAAAATGTCTACAGTCAAGTCACAGTCCTAGTGTCGTAGGTCTAGTCAAACCTGAAAAAAGAAGACATGCAAGACTCAACAAGGTGCTCTTCAGTGTCATTGGTTCTCTCATTACTACATATATGTTCTATTTCGCAGTTGTAAAATGCTTTGTTGTTAAATAATAGGCGTGCTCAGTTTTCAGTCGAATGCTTCTATCCTTTTCGAATGATATTTATGATTATTGTTGTTGTTTTGTATTAAAAACGTTTGCACACCCATGATGATATATCAAATTCCCACGCACACTCAAATTAAGACTATCATGATGGGTAAATGATCAAAGGCACACAATGACCTTTCTTCAAACCTTTATCGTTTACAGATGCACATCACTTTACAGAGAATTGCAATCTGCACTCATATTTATACAGAGGACATTGCTGCAGCTGCATGCACTAACTAGACATAAAATCTTTAACAAAATCAAAGTTCCACTTGTTGAAGAGAAATGTATGACAGGAAAAGCGAACTGAAACTTGTTTCGCTTGATAAATAATCAATTTGTGACAGGTTTGTATACACCAAAAGCTTCTGTTTGTCTTCTTTAAGATTCACATTTCTATATTCGTTGGAGCTTACATCAAGTTAAAAGATATCATATGGAGTAGATTTTTGTCATATTCAGCAATCGAGTTGTATCATTAAAACACCTCAAAGCACCCTGCTTGGACTTTAAATTTTATTTTATCACGCACTTTTAAAACATATTACTCATGTTTACAATTATACCATACGTATAGGCGATATATCCGTTAAAAACGTTGTAAAGAGTTCAATCAATAATGAAACAAGTACTTTACCTTTTTCAGCGTCTATGGCTTTCATATGGCCCATTGGGGTAAGTTTTCACGGAGACCCGTCTGTCGTTCGCATTCCAATTTAAAGTTTCCATTCATTTAAAATACACATAAAGACACACGTAAAACTCGTTATTCTCACGTGAACTTCGTTCCGTCAATTAGTAAATCCCATACTTATGACTATTTTCACGTGCATATATCTATGTCGAATACAATAGCAGAAGATTCTTCGAGAAGGCACAATGCGACATTTAAAGTCACTTACACG
This sequence comes from Saxidomus purpurata, assembly GCA_022818135.1. NCBI lineage: Eukaryota > Metazoa > Mollusca > Bivalvia > Venerida > Veneridae > Saxidomus > Saxidomus purpurata. The sequence goes on along the minus strand of JAFMSR010000008.1, from coordinate 49,549,381 downwards.
TGCCACATCGTATCCCCAATGCAAAATTGGTCACTGGGTATTTAATTAATGAAAACGTAATGATAATTTTAAAGAAACATCTCGATCGGTTCTGGGAAAATTCCCCGAGAATCTTTGTTAAATCCTTGACGACTTCCAGGAATGCTTTTATTTCTATCTTTCAAACACATTCCGCTTAAAAAACTGGCTCCTGCTTCATTGTTATATTGAGAGTATTTTTTACGATAAACTTTCAGGCATATAACAGAAACTTTTTTTCTCTGGTAGGTTACCAACGTTTGTTCTCGGTCCTGAAGTTAATCATAGGAACCAGTATAACAGTTCTATTAGCTTACCTGTACTGGTACCTGTATTTCAGATAGATATGTATATTTGAAAAGTTGTACAAAGTCGGGTACCAGGTAATTATTCCAGGTAGATGCAGTATTCTGTGGGAGATATTGTCACGTGGTTCTGACATATTTGGGTCGTGAAGATAATCCACTGCTATCTGCGGAACACTGCACGTGGAACGAAGTCAACGTCCTCAGAATGGTCGAACGTAATTCGATCATCACTCAAATGTAAGAAGCTGTAAAAGATTTTATTTACCTTTTTTTTCTCACGAGAGTTTCTGCTTGTTTCTTTATGAAATACTACCGTTTCAGTATCAGCCACTCTTTAAAAAACATTTGAAAATAAGAAAACGGATAACTTAAACCATAGAATCACCACGTTGACTTGTGGCACCACGTAGACTTGTGGTTGAATAAGCAGACTTCGTACGGTCTATCAGTTGAACTACTCAACTGTGAAAATGAATTAATTTCCAAAAGGAGAAATATGTTCCTTTTTTATGAAATTGCAGTCAAATTAGCAATAGAACTATGATTGATTTGTCACCATAAATGTGTGTCAGTTGTGTTTTTGGGACGATTTAAAGCAGGTATTCAAAAGTGAAACCATGTAAAGTAAAAACAGGACTAGACACTAGACCTTGCAAGCTTTAATGTCGCATAGAAGTGTAGTCGTTGCTACGGAGTGTTTTCTAGCAGGCACGACTTTTTTACTCGTGGCTACGAAAACGTTGTATTATGCCGTGACCATGACTTATCTCGAAACCACGATATCATAATTCGTGGCTTCAAATTATCAAATCGTAAACGTGGCATTATAATCGCCCTGTTTTCGGCACATGTATACGGCATTAAAATCATATTTATGCTCGCAGAAAGGTGGGGCATATAGTTGCCGCTGTGTGTCCGTCTCATTCGTTTCCAGGCTATTATCGGCATTTCCAATCATGGTTATTACCTCCATTTACTTTTTTACTCCACATTATTCATTAGCACTCTATGATCGGAGTTTGACCAAATTACTTGGGAACTTTTACCACTAAAAGAATATTTGCGTATGATATGTATGTTCCAGCATGATTATAGATTTTCTCCCTTTATCATGCTCCTCGTAATGCGAGGTTTTCCGTCCGTACATATGTGCGTCCGTCCAATTCTTGTCCACACTTTTTCTAAGAAACTACTGGTAGGAATTAAACGAAACTTAATTGTTGCGAATATATCACTCTACAATTCTATTATCACCGCTTGTACAGAGAAAGATTCCGTCATGTCTTACACCGCGTTCAGGTTTGCCTACCGTGATAATCTCAAAGTCATAAAGCAGATTAACCTATCTAACCGCAGTCTGGCAGCTATATTATTTTTGGTTTCTGTTTTTTATTTCAATATAATAACCAGAAATTATTTTGACACATTCTGGATGTTCAGTCGGTTACACCCCTTGTCTGTCATGGTTTTGATGTTATTTATATTTCTAACAATTTTAATGATAATCTGCAGGAGACGTTTTAACCTTATAAATCTTAATTTCTACCACGCTGACTAAACTGCGCTGCCTTTTTTTCTCTTAATTAACAGACACATTGACTGCTTCCCTTTTCAAGGTTGCGCCTACTAATTGATACTGTGCGCAAAAAAAACCTTGGTCGAGGACACTTTTACCAAAACGTAATCTTAAAATACACACACCTACATAATTTGCGCCGTACAGTAGGGTTTCGCCACCTAAGCCGGGGGTCGCGACTTTGAAATTTGTCAGATCTTCTTCCTCTCGGCGCCATTATTGCTCGGAGCTACAGGAGGCAGTTACCTACGTTAAAATGTGCAAGAATTTACATAGATCATTATTTAAACAAAAAGTTCACTTAAAAAAGGCGATATCTGATAAAAATTCATTTGACGTAACCTTTTACCGCTTCGACGTCAAAAATACCGTACAACGTAGCAACAGTGCTCAACGGCAGGGGCATCAATCAATTACAAATATGCAATTATTCCTGACCTTGCTAATTAAACTTTGCGGTTTCAAAAGCAATCATGATATGTACCCATTCTTTATTCTGGCGCAACATTTGTTCTGATTTCTCACGACTGTAGCTGAAGAAGTCGGAGAATGATGAGTTAGTCGTTAGTTCCACTTCCCTGATGTTTCCAGCATTTAGGGTGGATTAACTAGTTGTTCTGTAAATTGTTTACGGTGTTGCTCTCGTCGGGAAATTTAATTACGAAAACTTCTGTAAAGATGTGGATAAAAGCCAGTCATGTGTTAAAGGTTCCGTCCGTGTCTGCAAATAGGTACGGATTGGGAATCATTTGGTTAAAGACTGTTACACTCAGAAAGTTCAAGGAAAAAGATAATCGACAGATGAGAGAGATAACTGTGAGGTAGATTGACGAGTAATTGTTTCTTAAGAGAAGATGAATGGTTTATTCTTTGCTATTTGGAAGCTCCGGAATACCTAGACGGCATGTTACGGTTTTCAGACGATCTTTTTCTATTTTCGGAGAATGTCATTATAATTGAACCCGGCTTCAAAAAATTAAGAACTCCGAGATGAACATCTAGTGAAAGTTCATAGAAAGTGCAAAATATGTTTTCGAAGGTCTGTAAAACCACATTAATAACCGTTTCCCATCAGACAAATTTTCTCCTTTCATGTATTTCACTTACCTGGTATCCATTTAGAGAAACAATTGTCATACGAGATCTATTCTTTCAACAAAAGTGATGGTGATTCTGCACGTAATGCTTATGTTAAGAATTTCAACAGGAAATATGTATAGTTACGGACTGTACATTGTATAATATGTATACATGAACTAAGAGCTATGTGCACTTCGATATTTTATACGTTTAGTCAGGATTGAAACACATACCTTTTGTTGCAAGTGCTTTCTTTTCATATCTTTGAATTATTAACAAATATATACACGACTGCATGTAATACTTAAATTATATTTATATATCATTATAACGCGCCGTTTCTCAATGGTGACGGTGTCTTGTCAAAATCTGTGACTTTTAAAGATGCGCACGTATGGTCCGAAAATATTACCGTATTTTAGTAGCAAAAATACTTGAATTTAAATCATGCATATGTCGTCGGAAGTATCATGTACCAGAATGTGGCAGCGTGCAGTTAAAAATTAAAAGCAAAAATACATAACCCAATGTAGTGCAGGCAACTATATACATGAATGGTTTGCAAGAATGTTCTAATGTCGAGGCTAACAAGCGGAGCACCACGCAATACAATCTACAACAACCAGCTGAGTCATCCCCTTGTGTATCGTGAAACAACCCACTACAAGAAAGATCTCCTTACAGAGAAACCCAGCAGTGTAAAGGTAGTGCAATACAACAATGCTCTGCTGGTATTTAAAAGAAACAAAACAGAAAATGTCAGGCACAGAAAGCCAGCACAGCATGACCGTATGTAGTAAAATGAGCTACAGGAAAATTTTGCTGACAGAGAAAACTTAAAGACCATCAACGAACAAAGAGTATGTCCTGTTTTCATAAAAAATACCAGAGCATCATCCAGAATATTATAAAACCAACGCACTACAAAGAATGCTATGATATCAGAGATCTCTAGCGGAGCATCACCTAATACAGCATAAAACTGTATACTACAACAATGCCCTGTTTTCAGAGAAACTAGAAGGGAATCACAAAAAATAAAGTGTCAAAAATGCACTACAAGAATACTTTACTGACAGATGAAAACCAGCAGCGCATAACCTAATGTAGTGTGTCAAACATACCAAGGTGACAGAAAATAACCAACAGCGCATAACTTAATGTAGTGTGTCAAACATACCATGGTGACAGAAATAACCAACAGCGAAAAAAACTAATATACAAATGTAGTGTGTCAAACATGCATATCCGTAAAGTTGGTTTGCAGTTCGCAGTTCGCGATTCGAATGACGAACTGGCAACTGAGAAATCAGTTTGCAGTTCGCGATTCGAATGGAGAACTGATAACTAGTCTGCAGTTCGCAGTTCACAATTCGAATTGCGAACTGGCAACTAGTTACCAGTTCGCAGTTCGCGATTCAAATTGCGAATTGTGAACTGCCGACTGGTTCCATGATCTCTCTTTGCGGTTGAAATGAAGACTTATTGCCAGTTCGCAGTTCGCGACTCGAATTGCGAATTGTAAACTTAAGCCAAGTTCCTTGTTGTAAGTTCACGATTCGACTTGTTTCCAACTCGTGGTTTAAATTGCTGATTGCAAACCAGTCATCAGTTTACTTTTAGAATAGCGACTTTGGCGATTGAAATTGCGAACCGCAAACTACAGACTAGTTGCCAGTTTGCAGTTCGCGATTCGAATTGCGCACTGGCAACTAGTCTGCAGTTCGCAGTTCGAATCGCGAACTGCAAACTGATTTCTCACTGCTATACAGTTACTAGTTTGCGAATCGATTAGAGAATTGGGAATTGCCGAATAGTTGCATGTTCGCAGTTTGCAGTTTGAATGAAGACTAGCTGCCAGTTCGCAGAGAGAAATAAGTTTGCAGTTTGAGATTCGAATCTTGTCTGTAGTTACATGTAGCAGTTCGCAACTCACAATTCGAATCGCGCATTGATTTGCAGTTCTTCTTTCGAATCGCGAAATGCGAACTGGCAAAAAATCTTCATTTAAACCGCTAATTTGGAATGACAATTGTATTTGCAATGCAATTCGTATTTCGAGTTGCGAACTGCGAACTGGCAACTAGTTCGCAGTTCGTAGTTCGCAATTCAAACCACAAGTTGAAAGCAAGTTAGAATCACAAACTGAGAACAGGAAACTTGTCTTAAGTTTGCAATTCGCAATTCGAGTCGCGAACTACGAACTGGCAACTAGTCTTCATTTTAAGCGCGAACTGAGAACATGGAACTAGTTGGCAGTTCGATTCGCGAACTACCAACTGGAAGATAGATTACAGTTTGCGATTCGAGTAGCGAACTGCGAATGACAGACTAGTCTTCATTTTAATCATGAACTGAGAACTGGGAAATCGCGAACGGCGAACTACAGACTTGTCTTCATTCAAACTGCGAACTGAGAACTGGGAGCTATTCGGCAGTTCCCAATTCTCTAATCGAATCGCAAACTAGTAACTGTATAGTATATTGCAATTTGCAACTCGAATCGCGAACTGCGAACTGGCAACTAGATTGCAGTTCGCGATTCGAATTGCGAACTGCGAACTACAGACTAGCTGCCAGTTCGTAGTTCGCGATTCGAATTGCGAACTGCAAACTTGCAACTAGTCTGCAGTGACTATAGCATGTTTGAGACTCTACGTTAGGTTACGCGCTGTTTGTTGAGTCGAATCGCGAACTGCGAACTGCAAGCCAATTTTACGGCTATTAAACATGCTATAGTCACAGAAACAAAAACAACAGCGCATTACCTAATGTAGTGTGCCAAACATGCTATGGTCACATAACCAACCAAAAGCGCGTAACCTAACGTAGTGTGTCAAACATGCTATGGTCACAGAAACAACCAACAGCGCATAACCTAATATAGTGTGTCAAACATGCTATGGTCACATAATAAGCCAACAGTGCATAACCTTATATATTATGTCAAACATGCTATGGTCACAGAAAAAACTAACAGCGCATACCCTAATGTAGTGTGTCAAACATGCTATGGTCATAGAAACAACCAACAGCGCATACCCTAATGTAGTGTGTCAAACATGCTATGGTCAAATAAAAACCAACAGCGCATAACCTAATATAGTGTGTTTAAAGGGGCACTCCTAGTAGATTATATTCTCGGAACACAGATTATGTGTTCAATGAACGTAAAATGATTAATAAATACAATTTCAATTTAGAACCTATGGCGAAAATGCATCATTTTACCACAATTAATCAATTTAGGGGCCTTCTGTTATAAATTGCATCCACCCAATAATTGTACAACAACAACTCTACATAGCAAGGTTATTTAGTTTGACATCAGTTACAGGGTAACAACCAACAGCGCATAACCTAACGTAGCGTGTCAAACATGCTATGGTCATAAAAAAACAACAGCTCATAACCTCATATAGTGTGTCAAACATGCTATGGTCATAGAAGCAACCAACAGCGAATAACCTAATATAGTGTGTGAAACATGCTATGGTCATAGAAACAACCAACAGTGCATAACCTAATATAGTATGTCAAACATGCTATGGTCATAGAAACAACCAACAGTACATAACCTAATATAGTGTGTGTCAAACATGCTATGGTCATAGAAACAACCAACAGTGCATAACCTAATATAGTGTGTCAAACATGCTATGGTCACAGAAACAACCAACAGCGCATAACCTAATGTAGTGTGTCAAACATGCTACGGTCAGAGAAACAACCAACAGCGCATAACCTAATATAGTTTGTCAAACATGTTACGGTCATAGAAACAACCAACAGCGCATAACCAAACGTAGTGTGTCAAACATGCTATGGTCACAGAAACAACCAACAGCGCATAACCTAATATAGTGTGTCAAACATGCTATGGTCATAGAAACAACCAACAGCGCATAACCCAACGTAGTGTGTCAAACATGCTATGGTCACAGAAACAACCAACAGCGCATAACCTAATATAGTGTGTCAAACATGCTATGGTCATAGAAACAACCAACAGCGAATAACCTAATATAGTGTGTGTCAAACATGCTATGGTCATAGAAACAACCAACAGCGCATAACCTAATATAGTGTGTGTCAAACATGCTATGGTCATAGAAACAACCAACAGCGCATAACCTAATATAGTGTGTCAAACATGCTATGGTCATAGAAACAACCAACAGCGAATAACCTAATATAGTGTGTGTCAAACATGCTATGGTCATAGAAACAGCCAACAGCGAATAACCTAATATAGTGTGTGTCAAACATGCTATGGTCATAGAAACAACCAACAGCGCATAACCTAATATGATGTGTGTCAAACATGTTATGGTCATAGAAAAAAACCAACAGCGCATAACCTAACGTAGTGTGTCAAACACGCTATGGTCACAGAAACAACCAACAGCGCATAACCTAATATAGTGTGTCAAACATGCTATGGTCATAGAAGCAACCAACAGCGAATAACCTAATATAGTGTGTGTCAAACATGCTATGGTCATAGAAACAACCAACAGCGAATAACCCAATATAGTGTGTGTCAAACATGCTATAGTCATAGAAACAACCAATAGCGAATAACCTAATATAGTGTGTCAAACATGCTATGGTCATAGAAACAACCAACAGCGCATAACCCAACGTAGTGTGTCAAACATGCTATTGTCACAGAAACAACCAACAGCGCATAACCTAATATAGTGTGTCAAACATGCTATGGTTATAGAAACAACCAACAGCGAATAACCTAATATAGTGTGTGTCAAACATGCTATGGTCATAGAAACAACCAACAGCGCATAACCTAATATAGTGTGTGTCAAACATGCTATGGTCATAGAAACAACCAACAGCGCATAACCTAATATGATGTGTGTCAAATATGTTATGGTCATAGAAACAACCAACAGCGCATAACCTAATATAGTGTGTCAAACATGCTATGGTCATAGAAACAACTAACAGCGCATAACCTTATATAGTGTGTCAAACATGCTATGGTCATAGAAACAACCAACAGCGCATAACCTAATATAGTGTGTCAAACATGCTATAGTCATAGAAACAACTAACAGCGCATAACATAATATAGTGTGTCAAACATGCTATGGTCATAGAAACAACCAACAGCGCATAACCTAATATAGTGTGTCAAACATGCTATAGTCATAGAAACAACCAACAGCCCATACCCTAATATAGTGTGTGTCAAACATGCTATGGTCATAGAAACAACCAACAGCGCATAACCTAATATAGTGTGTGTCAAACATGCTATGGTCACAGAAACAACCAACAGCGCATAACCTAATATAGTGTGTCAAACATGCTATGGTCATAGAAACAACCAACAGCGAATAACCTAATATAGTGTGTGTCAAACATGCTATGGTCATAGAAACAACCAACAGCGAATAACCTAATATTGTGTGTGTCAAACATGCTATGGTCATAGAAACAACCAACAGCGCATAACCTAATAGAGTGTGTGTCAAACATGCTATGGTCATAGAAACAACCAACAGCGAATAACCTAATATAGTGTGTGTCAAACATGCTATGGTCATAGAAACAACCAACAGCGCATAACCCAACGTAGTGTGTCAAACATGCTATGGTCATAGAAAAAAACCAACAGCGCATAACCTAATATAGTGTGTGTCAAACATGCTATGGTCATAGAAACAACCAACAGCGAATAACCTAATATAGTATGTCAAACATGCTATGGTCACAGAAACAACCAACAGCGCATAACCTAATATAGTGTGTCAAACATGCTATGGTCATAGAAACAACCAACAGCGAATAACCTAATATAGTGTGTGTCAAACATGCTATGGTCATAGAAACAACCAACAGCGAATAACCTAATATAGTGTGTGTCAAACATGCTATGGTCATAGAAACAACCAACAGCGCATAACCTAATAGAGTGTGTGTCAAACATGCTATGGTCATAGAAACAACCAACAGCGAATAACCTAATATAGTGTGTGTCAAACATGCTATGGTCATAGAAACAACCAACAGCGCATAACCCAACGTAGTGTGTCAAACATGCTATGGTCATAGAAAAAAACCAACAGCGCATAACCTAATATAGTGTGTGTCAAACATGCTATGGTCATAGAAAAAAACCAACAGTGCATAAGTGTGTAAGATATAAGTACTAAAATGTTCTGTGGGCAGAGAAAGCCCAATATATACCAGTGTAGACATTAATTATCTGTCTATTGTTAAAAAGAGGAAAATCACCTGATATGGTTTCAGACAAAAAACTGTTCCAGGTTGGGAATATCAACACAATACCATCATATGTAGTGATGAAATGTATCTAGAGCTAATCACCGGCAAAGCAAAGTATAACTAGAGGTTGTTTTTCACAAAAAGACGTATGTCTCCCACCACCACTTAACATAGTAGTTATATCCTGATAAACCCACTGTTCACTCAGTGAAATTATCAAAACTTTCTTCCCGGATTAACGTCAAAAAGTATGCCGAGCGCAATGAATACCTTAAAATAAAAAAGAAATTTGGCCTTGAAAATGTTTTAAACAAAATCAGGGCTAACGAAAATTTAGGGTTAGGGTTAACGAAATTGGACAATAACTCTTCTAAAAACCAATGAACCGGAAAATGCTGACAACATGCACAACTAAGCTTGGCACCAATACTTCATACGAAGTTTGGTTCAAATCCACCAAGCGGTATTAGAACAGTTGCGCGGACAAACTTACGGCTAGGGTTAGGGTTAGGGTTTACGAAAAAGGCCAATTACTCCGCTAAGAAACATTGAAGCGGAAAATGCCGACGATATGCACAATAATACTTGGTTTTAAACATTTCTACCAAGTTTCAGTAAAATCCATCCAGGCGTGTAGGAGGAGTTGTGTGGACAAATTTTTGTGACAGATAGACAGACGGACAACACCAAATCAATATGTCTCCCCCACAAGCTGATGTATGATAATAATATGCACCAAAATAATGAAAAAATGACTGCTCTGTCGGAACGTTAGCTGCTGTCAATACATATCAAGAGGGCTTTGTTAGACATGTTAAACAATGCTCTGCAAGAAAGCTGTTCCACAAAGCATCACCTGATGGAGTGCAGAATTGACGCTGGTAAGCAAAGCATTTTCACAAACAGTCGTGCTTTATTCTGGTTAATTCCCTCTTAATTCTAATTTCTCACACACTAGCATGCACATATTTCACTTTCAAAATACTAAACCATACATTAAGTACAGATTCTAACACGTTTACTTCATTTTCAATGTACTGACTGACTGTTTTTGTGAAGCAGTTACATTGTGATTGACTCTTCGAATTTACTGTACTTCTTAGGTATTACTAAATTTTAAGAATGTCGGCAACGATTAACCGAGAAAACCTATCATCATATATTCACAGCGCACCGCTTATGACGTATAACATGGACGTCCTCAATTAGCCCTTTCCTGACTTTTCCATTATCCATGTATCACAGAAGGCTCTAGTTTACTAGTAAAGAAGTGGTCATAAATCACCTGTATCATATTAGAACAGTAACCCACATGTTACTTTACCTAACAGCTTTATATCTTAGCCAACCTATTTCATCTTTGAGTCTGGCTCGTTAAAATGATATAAATGCTTAAAATGTTAAAACAATCGCTCAAAAATAAATACACCGGTGATTAACCTGATTCCGAAGACTCTATAGTGTTATTTCAGTCATTTAAGAAAACTGCAAGAAATCTTTCAGCATCTTTCAGTCGCAGTTTAAACCATCTGACGCCCCTCAAGATTTGACGTTTACAACATCGCAGCAGTTATATATGACTGTTTTATGTTCACTTTAAGTCGGTTCCACTCGATGAGTAATGCCCGTCTTGTAAAAGTACAACAATTTGCTTAATGATTGAAATATATTCTGCTCTTCCACACTAACACCCACCTCTGGCGTCCCATAAAACCAGGGAGGTAAAATTTGAAGATGCCATCTCTTAAGTTTAGATACATGAAACAACAGTCTTCATTCATAACTTCATTCCAAACGATAAAGGAAACTTGGCAAACTACATCTACTGTTTTACTATCAGTCTTATTTTGCAGACATCACAAAATATTATGTGGCATATTTGACAACGGGAAACGTACGTGGTTAAGGACGCTTGTAGCAACGTCACGAACGTCTCTTCACGTCAGTTACTGACGTTTTTCGGCGATTAGACGGAAATAACCATGAAAACAAATTCTGCTGATAATTTCCTCGAACCTCGACCATCTTATTTTCCGCTGATAATTTAGGTAGCGGTTAACAGTGTTGGTGATTTTTGCGAACTGGCCTTGGGGAAAATTGTTAGAATGAGGACCGCATCCTAAATAAACAACTTGACTAAGTGTGTGTCTAAATATTTTTGTCATGATCTATTACATCGTGAGAATTGGGCAATATTTGGTAATGTGACTGAAATTACTGGTGCCATGTATAATGGCAGTCGAAAGGCGAAACTAGGCGGGCTTGGACGCTTATATTTGGTGGTTATTTCAAAGACAAAGTCATTTTTTCCGACAGCAAAAAAGATTGAATGGAATTTTCCAGCTTTTTAGTTGTACAGGCGGGGTTTTGCAGACCAAAGGCAGTATACATGTAGTTGTACATGTACCTATTTTTTGCTGTAGAATTGGTGTGAAGTTATTTCTTTAAAAATGCAATTTTGAATAAAAAGGGGTCAGAAGTTACAAACGGAAGATACTCGAATCTGAATATAAGACACGGTAAGCCTCGGCTTGTATTTCAAATGCTTGTTTTTAAAGCTGTTCGCTCACAGATTTTGGTGAAAAAATAAAGTTCTTTAGACTGTCTGAAAATAACATATTTAAGAATGAGTAGTCAAACAAAAGGTTCATGTAAAGTATACCTGTATTATATATTTGAAATTATACACTACCAAATCATAAAGCATTACAAACGCTTTTGAAAATCCAAATGTAAACATATAGTGTAGTGGTGCCGTCAAACCAAGCTCATCAACATTTTCAACATAGTTTCTCAAATTCCTACCTAGATTTTTACTTGTGTTGTTGATCCTAGCCATTAGTTTACATGTTATGTTTTCGTATATCGTTTTGGAGAAATTATGTTTTTTTTTCACCGGAAACTGTGAACGAGCAGCTTTAAGCATCATGATGGTGTAAATGGTACGATTATTTTTCAGTGTGATTTTGTTTCCGCTTGATGTTACCAAAGACGCATTAAATTCTGCTGTAACACCAGGCCAACAGCTCCACCTGATTTTTGGAATCAGACATTAATAAATTGAGATTGAACAGTATGATCTAAAGTAAAAACTAAAATTAAAAAATTGAAATTTTCACTCAAAGTGTCATCGAATTTTCAGTTGGGTTTTATTCTACGAGTATAACGGCAAGATAAATGTTATAAAGTTTTATTTAAACAGAAGTTCTATTTGTATTCCCTAGAATGTAATGTTTCTGAGGTAAGATAGACCGCACACACGCGTTTTTTTTAGCGTTGATTGATCGGTCTAATTGCTCCTCTGCCTACTGGAATAGAAATAGTGGTAAGAAACAAGTCGGTCCTTCAGAGTACTTGAATATGTATTTGTAGTTGATTTGTGATAGAGAACAATGTTCGGGTGACTTGGCACTGGTCCTAGCCCTAATACACTGATATAGTAACCTGATTTTAAGAGAAGCGTACCGAACAACTTACTGACATAATGAATTCTAGGAATAAGTGTGCATTTCCAGACAATTAATCTAAGGTAGTTTTCCAACTTTCAATCAAAGTGTTGACTGTATTTATGCTGGAAACTTTGGTGAACATTTTCTTTGTAAAAATTATGTTCTTATGACTAGGAAATTTAGAAATTTTAAAAGAATGTCTGAGGATAAATCAGAAATCCATTAACACCATTAAACACAGCACTCACCAACAGCCATACGTACAGAAGAATGAATCTTTCAACTATGAGAGAGGCAGCGGACAATGTACACACTGTAGCTTACACAATCACTATTGATTTGATTTGATGTGCTAAGTGAGAAAGGTAAAGGACAACGAATTTGTAATTATGATATGACCAACGACATAGGAAAATGAGCCTTAGGACACAAAGCTTGGAAACTAGATTTCTTGCATGTTGTAAACAAACAATATTTCAATATTAATACGCATAAATTTCAGTTACCTATATCCTGTAGATATAAAACTACAACATTCTGAAAATGTACACCTAAGGCGTCATTGTTCGTTCAAAAAATGACGTCACATACCACAATTTCACGTCAAAATTCACTTCAATTTACATGGTAAATTATTTCTGAAATTATTTTCTAACAGCGTCATTTATGTTTGGTTGCAAAATTATATACACGTTCGATATACATCATACCTGGTGAAATATTTCAAGCCCTCTTTCCACGGTATGCTGCTTTCATAGGGTACTGCCAAAATAAGAAATATGAATCATTTCAAATCGCTGTTGCCATGGCAATGGTCTTAAAGGATTTAAACAAAAAAGATGTTTCTGTGCATGAAAATGTAGTGGCTATCAGTTTTTAACATTGGTTTTGCATATGTTTTCAATTAATAATTGATCACATATCAATTATTGTCGAATAGTGTAACAAATGTCAGACCTCTTTTCCCGTGACGCCAGTCATATATAAGTTAAACTAAATATGTTAACATCATGAACTACTGTCGCGTATTTTAAATTTTCAAATAAATGAACAAACTTTGGTCTTATTTCACAGCTGGCATCGAGTTAACATCCATGACCTTGAAACGGGTTTTTAGAGACATACGATGTCTACTAAATGTGACGGGATATTTTTAAAGATTTGTGTCCGTCTAAAATGAGCCCATTTTCATACATATATAGAGACAGGAGATATTTCTCTATCACAGCTCAAAGGAGATGCGATTGAAATACGAGATGTATTAAAATGGAGAGAGGGATTAACTGTGAGAAAAATTGCTTAAAATTCTATAGATTTGTACCAGTCTATGATACTTACAAATCTGATTAGTATACTAATTAGTTTGTATCTGCAGAAATGGAAGTAGCTGATGCTCGTAGTTTAAGAATCATAAACAACCTTGTACAAGCTTATACATGTACATGTTACAGAAAGACCTTAAAATCAAGCACATCCATAAGCCATAAGTCGTTCGCAATGACAGGAAATGTACCTCTCTTTCTAATGAAATGGATCGACTGGTTATCCTTTTTTGTAACCGAAGACTTGGTCTTAGGGAATACCATCATTTTTTTTTCTTTAGCGAAAGGAAACACTGAATAGCTTTATAGCTGTCAATGGGTAGTAGCACTGTATCGCAATATCATTATTCTAGGGGACTTAATCCAGCAAGCGAAAACTGTAGAGTAAATGAAGATTTACGGATTATTTATTCAAGTGGTGAAAGAAATAAAACAGACACTGGAAAATGCTAAAATTTATTTTGAAATGCTCTACAGATTTATAAATACATTAGAGGCATTGCGGAACAATGGCTTTCAACAACAATAACGGGTAAATATCACAGGTTACAAAAATACTGGGCAGCATTTTGGATACAATATAACTCAAAGGAAACCCGTCTCTGTCTCTATACCAAAAACGAAATGCATAGAGACGACGAGACAAAAATATATGGAATTGTTCTAACAGTGCAAGACCTGACGCAGTGCCAGGTTTTCACGATAAACAGTAACTATTAATTTCATTGTCTATAGAGCTAAACAAGATTATAAAAAGCTATTAATACTGTGGTGATATAACATAAGTATGGGTGACAATGACAAGATACGTCAGTATGCCATTACGTCGAATGGAATGTCTGGAACTGTCAACGAGTTTTCAATTCAAACCAATGTTACTAGATGTTGTACATGAGAAGTAAGTGATTTATATGTATATTAAAAAAATGATAAACTCATATTGCATGACATAAACTACATGTATCAGTTAAAGTAACACAAAGTAAACCATAGCGTATGTTACTGTTCTGTTTTAAGCTATTGCGATCTGGTTCCGCAAATAGCTACACTCGACACTAATCTGGTCCCGCCCATAGCCACACTCGACACTATTCTGGTCCCGCCCATTTCGATACTCGGCTCAAGTCGGCACTTACCAGCTGAGGTTGTTTCACGTTAGTCACAATCGGCGGTAGGAACGAAGACGTCCTCTGTCGCTTAGCAACGTTTTCTGATAGCGAAATTGAAAGTGCCAATTTCATTAAATATAACATGAGATTCAATTTCTGACATTTCTGGGGGTCAGACAGTCTGTACACATAAAGGTAATTACTTATATCATGGTCTACACTGTTATATGACATTGTCAAAATATATATTATGAAGTATATACTTGATGCTACATAAAACTATGCATGTACACCTGTATTTCAATGCTTGATTTAAAACTGCTGTTTACATAATATTCAGAATTATTTCAGTAATTGTAAATGTGTATAAAGCTTTCTTATAACACTTCTATAACAAAATATATTTCCAAACATCAAAGAATAAATTGAAAATAAAATGCAAGAAATAAAGCTGCTTTGTAAAGGAAATTTAAAACCATCTCTGGAAAAATGAAAAATAGCTGAAATTTGTTCTTTTCATTGTTTATTGTAACAAACATGGTAAACGCAACTGTCGTATACACTGACGCAGAATACTTAGTATTCATTAAACGTTTGCAAATATTTTCACAAGACATATTCAACAACTGCAGAACATTTGACAGTAGCAAACATTTCATTTATCAAATTCATTATCAAAACAGTAACTAAACTCTATGAAATCGAACAACATATCTGAAATTGACTACAATCTATTTTTGTGAATGTGACATTAAGATTCTAGCGCTTGAGGTGCGGAATAAACATTGAACGACAGTCTGCTAGCATTTGGATTCTTAGCTGGAGGCAAAGGTACATATGGTGGGGTAACTGGGGTGCTAGCGGGGGTATTTGACCTATGCGACTGCCTCGTCGGAGGTCTTGCCGACGGGGGTCGCGCCATTAAAGGAGCCTGTGGTGTTGGGGGCCGGGCTACTAACGGAGCCTGCGTTGGATATTGGACCGGTGTGGGCGGTAAGCGTCGTCCGCCATATGCTTCTAGGAGATGCTTAGCCATGACCCGATCTGAAAGTAAAACATCAGTGCAAACAACAATGAACACGAACTACATGCAAGAACAAGTCAGTAGCAATGACAAACAGGACAGTGTTCTGAATATACACGTAGAAAGTTAACACTCTTAATCTGAGATATGACATAAAAGTAAAAACATCTTAAAAGTAATTTAATATAAAAATAAGCAAACTTTGTGTTCGCATATAGAACTATGGAGGAACAAGAGCCATGTTAGACATGGCCATTCCCCCGCCGACAGTTTTTTCTATGACCAAGAAATTTGAGGTGAGAGGAATGGATATGGTATAGGTTCTGATTTGATAAAATATTTGTAATGACAGGGGATAACTAGGCACGGTAGAGTTATGGTTCTTGGGGATGTACATCCCATCATTGTGCTCTATCTCTGTATGAAAGTTCAATTCATTCCCTTAAGTACTTTTGGAGTTATGAATGACAAGATAATACTCTGAACATCTGAATAAGATAAATCAATAAAAGGAGACAATTTTAAAAATCCAGAGTTATTGTTCTTGGGCACTGTACTTCCCCCGAGTGCCCTCTCTCATTATTTGCAATTTGAAGGAATTTCCTTCAATGCTTTTTCAAGTTATAATCAAGAGAAGAAAACGAAATAAAGGGCGATAATTAACAAGAGCTGTCTCATGACAGCACGCTCGACTATTCGAAAGCTTGTCGGTAAAATAGGTTTTTTTTGTCTAAGAACAGGTGTATTGTGTAACTGTCTATAAGAATTAAGGTAAAAGATATGAAACTTGTTCAAAGACCTTTGTAAATGTACATTACGTGCAAAGCCTTACCCTGGATTCTGTAAGCCAACTGGGGGAGGGGGGGGGGGGGAGAAGTGGGGGGGGATAATTTCAAAGAAATACATGACCTTGTATATTTGATCATGAATAACTTTGTAACGTTTCAAAATTGATGTGTATGAAATTGAAAAAGCATGACCACTGCATGCTGCGTAACTATTCTATGACATTTCAAAAGTAAGCCATTTGGAGTATTTCCATATAATAGTCTGGTAAAAACTGTGACAAGATTCTAAGTTAAAAAGAGGCATAAATATGTCAAAAATCAACACATTGGTGAATATGTTGATAGTAAACATACCTTTTAAGTTTCAAGTCAATATGTTTGATAGTATTCAAGATATTTGACTCTATAAAAATCTTTAACTAAAAATTCTAAATTAAGTCTTACAAAAATCAAAACAGAGTTATGGGGATTGTTTCCTCAAGTGAAGATGTTGATGGTGGACACATAATTTGAGTTTCAATTCAATACCTTTGAAAGAATTGAAAATATTTGACTTTATAAAATCTTTTACCAAAAATTATAAGTTAAAAAGGGGCATAAATCTGTCAAAAATCAAAACAGAGTTATGACAATTGTTTCCTCTAGTGTAAATATTGATGGTAAACATATATATTTTGAGTTTCAAGTCAATACCTTTGATAGTATTCAAGATATTTGAATTTATAATAATCTTAAACAAAAAGTTGTAAGTAAAAAAGGGGCATAAATCTGTCAATAATCAAAACAGAGTTATGGGGATTGTTTCCTCAGGTGTAGATGTTGATGGTAAACATATAGTTTGAGTTTCAAGTCAATACCTTTGACGGTATTCAAGATATTTGAATTTATAAAAAAACTTTAACCAAAAATTCTAAGTTAAAAAGGGGCATAAATCTGTCAAAAATCAAAACAGAGTTATGGGGATTGTATCCTCAGGTGTAGATGTTGATGGTAAACATATAGTTTGAGTTTCAAGTCAATACCTTTGATAGTATTCAAGATAGTTGACTTTAAAAACTTTAACCAACGCAGACGCCGACGCCGACACCGACGCCGACGACAGCCTCCTTATTCTTCGAACAGTCGAGCTAAAAAATTGGCAAGGTACAGTTAAGGTTCTAAAGTACTGCACTTCCCCTCATTGTGATCTATTACTTTGTAACATTTCAAGTAATACTTTTCAGTACTTTTGGAGTTATGCTCCGGACAAGAATAATCAAGAAAATGTAACAAAGGGAAATGATTGAAAAAGTAGGAAAAATAGAGTTATGGTTCTTAAGCACTGCTCTTCCACTCATTGTGCTCTATCACTGTATTAAGTTTCAAGTAATTCCCTTCGGTACTTTTGAAGTTATGCTCCGAACAAGAAAAAATCAAGAAAATGTAACAAAGGGGGATAATTAAAAAAAATAGACAATGTAGTGTTATGGTTCTTGAGCACTGCACTTCCTCTCAATAATTTCTGTCTGTGTGTAGAGTTTAAATACATTCCCTTAAACACTCTCATAGTTATGCTCCGTACAAAAGTGTGATGGGCGGACGGACGGAGCCCATTACCATATCCCCTACGCCTTGGCGGGGGATAACATGACTTAGTGACAAAGAAATTTTAATTTGAAAATATCGCATTTATCCAAATGTTATTTTGTAAACATTCAAATTAGATAAACAGTTCTGAGGGAAGTAAACGCAATTCAAACATCTTGTTCGTCTGAGGTCCACAAGGACTGAACATTTTTGTGTGTGACAAATTCATGTCTTCCAGTATCACTGTCCGGTTATGTCAAAAGTTAATATGACTGGCATGAACAAATACTTACATCAATGGCAAGTATTAAAATATGTTTACACATTCAAACGTTACAAAGTATTATAAAGATTAGCTTTAAACCGTGTGTAAAATGTAAATCATGCATATGCAAGTGTGTGTAATCATTTAAAAGTTGCGTAAAAGTGTGCATAGACATTGAGATGCGGATTAAGGATATAATGCAATGAATTGTCATTTTGCAAATTTTACAGCTAAAGCGACACAATATTTAGTATAAAACTGATGTGCATGATGATTGGTTACCTTCGCCGGAAGCTCGCTCGTAGTACTTATGGAGTGCTTCGGCTCCAAGTTTATGTCCGATATCTCGGATCTGTTGTGTTACGGCATCTGCATTATCATTATAATGGCGGTCATACGTTGTTCTGTTACGTATATGCTTGTGCCGACTAGATGCTGTGGGAACTACAAATATGAATAAATATTGAGTACAGTATTAAAAATATGTATCTACAATTTTTGTACAGTACGGGTAACCACGACTAAGGCTTCTACTCTTGTAAGAGGCTGACATTCGTTAGAAAAGTACTATCTAGAGACCGTTTGCAGTTTAAGAAGGACCACTAGGGCCAAAGAATTTCATACAGAAGCAAGCAGTTATTGTGCAAAACAGAATTTGAAAATTTATATGATCTTGCTTGACCGCTGTAAACGAGAGAGCCAAAGTCACCCGAGAACTCGTGTAATACAAATTGGACATGCATGATTAAAGACAGGGATTAACCGTTTGCATCATTAATAAACTATCTAAAGTCCTAAATGTGTGAAGAATTTTGTGTCATGCTGATTAAATTCATAAAATAATGCAGCCAATTCACATCATCACATGCATGTAGTTTTTGACATTATGCAAAAAACGTTTTCAAGAAAAATCTTTAAATCAATTTTCAGGATATTCAAGTAAAATTATGTGACTTCTAAGAGTGTTTTATACATGTTTTTTTCCACAATGTGACAAGTTGATCTACTTTTTGAGTCCACGTGACCAAGTTGCAGCCCAGTGTAAAACATCTTGCTTACATTCGTTATAATTGGGTACAAAATATGACCGCCAGTTTGTTCAAGCTTTCTTTATCAAATTTGATCTAGTGACCTAGTTTTTTATCCTTTCATCCTAGTTTCGACCCTAGATTTTATTGAGAAAAACATTTTAATCTAGTTTAAAGAGATCGAGTCGGATGTGAACTGCATCTAGTGTGTACATACAACATGGATATATCATTTGACCTGGTGACCTAGTTTTTGATCCCTTATTGCAAAGTTTCGAATTTGACAAAGATTTTATTGAGAAAAGCATTTTCAACAAATTTTCTGAAGATCAGGTAAATGTGGCGTTTAGTGTATACTTATTTTTTCTTAGATCTGACTTGGGTGACCTAGTTTTTTTAACCCCAGATCGAACCTGACCTTAATATCATTTAGGCAACCATTCTATCAAAATTTTATCAATCATGTCGAAATGTTGCCTCCTATTGCGCACAAGGTTATTGTAAGATTTGACCTAGTTCTTGACCCTTAAATGTATGTGAATACATGTGTTTTAAGTAAGTTTATGCCATATTTACAAAATGTACCTGTTAGATGTTGTACAGTAACATAGATACAGAAAATGTGTACTTACTGGTGCCGCTGGCTGCAATGTGTTTTTTCGTGTTGCTGCCGTATCTGTTTACTGGCAACTGCAGTTCATGAGGGTTTGACTGTCGTTGATAGCAATATCGCTGTACGGAATCTAGTGTGTACGGAATATTTTCCTTCCAGTCAGGAGGCAGTGAATAAGCCGACTTCAAATCGAAACCTGACAACAGAATCAGCTTGTATTTACATTACCTGGTAAAATGCTAAGAAAGCATAAGTTTGTTTTTCATCTATGACTCATCGCTAAATTTAAATACAAAATAAATGGTTATCTTTTAAAAGCACTTTAGTGAGGTAAAAGGAATCAAACTCGAAAGAAAGATATTAGCAAATCGGCAAACCAAAGATTGTCGACAAGAGGGTACCTTGAGGGGATCCTAAATAATCTGTCTGGTAAGTGGACTGACACATCCTTTTGTGCACCTGGTTTACTTTCTCGTCGGTCAGTTCCTCCGACCAGCGACCTCCTTCGGTGTTCTTCCAACCACCTCGCGGAAATTTCCAAACCATAAATGACTGAAATGATTGGATATGTACTCGTTATTAACAAAATCCGGAAACATTACCACAAACAGGGATGGGGCGCAACAAAACAGTGTACAGTGCTGATAGCAAGTTACTGGCTGTTTACTGAGCGAAGATCAAGGGAAATCTCTGCCATAATTTGACGTTTTTAAAATGACATCCAAACTGCCCACGTGAGTAGTTAGATTTGCCCGATTACTATATAGGTCTATGCAGTTGGCTTAGGCCTAAAAAAAATATGTTTGTTTCAGGTTTCATGCCCCAAAAAAATAGGGTAGGTAGGTAGGTAGGGAATTTTTTTTTTTTTTTTATTCTCAAACAAACCAAATTCAACATAGATTTAAATGAATTTATGCTAAAAGCTAAACCCAATTGTCCTTTTAACATGGATGTTAAATTGTTTTTATCAGGTACATAACTCTGACTTGGGAAAATGAAAGCGAAAAAGATTAAATACACTCTTAAAACACTCTCATTTACAACATTTTTCATTAAATTTACAGTTTTGCATACATGACCAATTTAGTGGTGCATGTTTTATTATTTCTTCTTTTTATGTCAAACTTTTTTATCCTAGTTGGGTTGCCATAATATTATAGAATACGTACACTAGGAGTTAATGTATCTATAGATCCTCGAAATATTGGATCTTTGACTGCCGCCCTTGCAGCCCAATTTCCTACAATTCTGACTTAGATATAGTTAAAACCACTATGAACAAACTCTTGTTTCATTTTTTGTATCAAATACATACTTTGAAAAATATCTGCAAAAAGATGAGGGGTGTCTTGCAGTAAATTTCTGAATCTTTTATTTCTTTTCAATGGCTTGGTAAACAGACATTTTTACAAAAAGAGTATGTTGATAATGGTGTCAACTATGTTTAAGTTCCGTTATTTCCACCCACTGGTTCTGCCACAAAATCTCGATGTGTTCGTGAACGAGCAAGAAACTGTTTCAAAATGTATCTGTTTTTCCACGGAACTATAAACACGTATAGGTCAGTGGTTCTTCAGAATAATTCACTAATTTATAGTTTTCTTTACATGAATTGTTAGTGTCAGTTTATAATATTATGGCATCCCAACCAAATGAAACACATTTCATATTAAAGGAAAATATGAAAATTGAAAAACATACACCTACTAAATGAAATAGTGCGCTACCTAAAACTTTCAATTGATGTTAAGATTTTAGATACAACATCTAAATATATAAAGAAATATATTTTCAATCAAGGTTAATACAACGCTCTATAGCGACAGTACTCGTTAAGCGTCTAATAACTCGGAAGTAAAGAAAAAATTTACCAAAAAGAAAAAATGATATTTTAAACACGCAAAAAATGTTCTAGGGTCGGGGCAAAAAAAAATAGAGTATGTCGGGAAACCTGAAACAAACATATTTTTTTTTTTACGCCTTAGAATAGTTAATTAGTTTTCCTCCAATATATTTGTGGGTTAAGGCGCCTGACTTCGAACCAGAAGGTTGCAAGTT
Source organism: Saxidomus purpurata (assembly GCA_022818135.1). NCBI lineage: Eukaryota > Metazoa > Mollusca > Bivalvia > Venerida > Veneridae > Saxidomus > Saxidomus purpurata. The sequence continues at coordinate 49,526,925 of JAFMSR010000008.1, read as the reverse complement.
CGAGTCTCGTCGGGGTCAAATAGTTTTTGCTTGAAATTAATACAGGGTCAAATTAAATGGTAAAATGTTCAAACATAGGTTAATAATTATGTGATTTAGGTTATCGACTTTTATTGATAAACAAGCCCTGAGTCTGAGTTCTAAATCTTTTAAACATATGCATTAAGCCGTTTACATACGTCCTTCCGGAACTAAATGCTTTTTATAAACTCGGTTCTAATTATAGCACAAAACCGGAAACCACGTCAAATGTTACATTAGAACTTATACCTGCGGTGGGTGTGGATTGTTTGCTCTTTGTCCGGATGAAGAAGCAGGTCTCAGTGGTGTGATCGGTCTTAGCGGCTTGGATTTGAACTCATCGTCATAATGAGTGTCTGGACCAGGGCCCAGTTGAGGGGCAAATCCTTGTGACGTCATAGGTCTAAACACAAAATAGATTTTAATTAATTAAAGGTAAACAGAAACTTTATCTGGATTTTTTTCCTTTCGAATGTGAGTTTCACTTCATGATAACCGTTGGTAAAAAATGCGATTTACTGAAATATTTTGTCTGCATCGATCTGAGTACACATGTCTCCACTTTGTCATGTAGTTATATGTCATACAAAATCCATATACATGTACATAAAAACATCATTAAAATACGAACATGAAAATAAATGAATGAATGAATGAATGAATAATGACTGAAAGATCGAACGAATTAACGAGCGAACGAATGAATGATCATCCAAACAATTAGCTAGTCAACAAAATACCACATATGAGTTTGATCAGAATTTACAATTAATCTACATGTGATATCAAGCGATTTTAAGTTGAGATAAAAACAAAATGGGTATTTTACCTGAGAGCTACAGTGTCTAAGGGTTGTTTCAGTGGGTAGTCCCTGTTGTATGATGTTTGGTAGGGGCTGAGGAAGTTTTTCGAATGATCGCCGCCTGTAACACGGTACATTTTCAAAATTTAAATGAATAAAACCTCAAAATCTCATTAAGTTTTTACCGTGCTTTAAGTGCAAAATAAACACTCTCCTACCATCGTCATTATATGAATAAATTACAGTTTGTATAAATTACACAAGTTTTATAGTTGTCGATAGGATATGGAGGTATTAACGCACATGTATACCACTGCATTTTATTGTCTCTTTTCTTATCTTTGTACGTACATTGTAGTACAACGAAATGTAAAGAAATACTTTTAATAAAAGTAAAACCTTGAATACGACTTTATTTCAATACGACTTTTACTCTTCGTATGTCATTTTGAATTACACGGTGACTATCTTTATAAGCTCTGATCCTTTTCATACATTTAAATAATGTATTGTGCAAATGTATAACTGTATACATGTATATTGTAAAAGCTGTTTGAAATAAACTATGTTTAATATAAACTAATTACATTACAAAATCATGTTTCGCAGCAACATTGGAATGAACTACACAAAACTGATGTGGTTTCTTCATTAGTTTAAATCTCTCTGGCACTCGCCTTCTGTCGGAAAGTTAACCTTGATCTTTTATTGAACACTGTTTTCTTGATTGTAGTCAATTATTGAGTTACTTGTAACATGTAGGATTTCTGCTCCGTTAACAGTGATAAAAGCTTAATCTGTAACTGAGTTGTGACATAAGGAATGTGAAGTTTGTACTTGTGAATGTGACTGATTTGTTTGAATTAATACACTGATAAGAAGATTAGGGTTGTATAAATACCGCGTCTCGAAGTGAAAGCAAACCTTGAAGAGTAAACAAAGTATTTACATTACCCAACATTTAATCTGTTTTAAAACGCATAAATTTTGACAAGACAAACAAGTTCTGAAGCAGGTGCGTGATTCACGCAAGCAGTCTGGCGAACGGAAATTCACGTGATATGTGTGCAAGTCTTAAATACAGTCTAACTTGTCTTAAAAAGACACCAAGACAACACATCAAAAGGGGTATCCTAAATGAGGTGACTGCTTTAAGTAAAATGACCAATTTCTTTGCTGCTGCTGCTGCTTGATTAAGATGACCGATAACACTGGTTCAGCTATAATCGTTAACTTTAAATAGCTGTTGTCGCTATTCAACATCGTTGTTTAATAAACTGCAAAAATCAGAGATATTTACTTATTATCGGTGGGCCAAGCGGAACTCGGTGTCTGGCTTTTATACCAGGACACACGAAGATAAGCTTCATGCTAAAAATATAGATTTTACGGACATTGGCCATTTAAACATTCATAAAGTTCTTTTTTATGAAAAATAATCATAAATTAATCAAATATTTCATTTTGTATTCATTAATTGATCCAAAGAGAGAATTCAAATATTCTGCACCTATAAATTAATCAAGCTAGACAATCAGGAGATTGGAAGCATACTGTCTGTAACCTAATCAGCCTTACGCAATATTATATGATTGATTTGTCAATAAATTGACTAGACACGATATATTTTATAAACACAGGAAGATCAATAACTAATTAATAAACAGAATATAACACGCTTAAAGCTCCATCTCATTATTTGCTGACGTTTACAAACTGGTTTCAAGTACATGTACTAACCATTGATGAAAATGGAAGTAAAAGAAAAATCACTTCGTTTTTTGAGCGAATACAAAGTAACTCAACCATTTCATTTGAATGCCTTTTTTCTAAAGAAACATTTACGTTCGAATACTCCTTATTTTGTATTTCGATAAAAAAAATACATCTGGCACTTTTAAGGAAAAGTTTTTATACACTGCATTGTCATCCTCAGTTGAAAATGTGATCGATTTCTTTAAACTATGAAATATCAACATTTCTTTCCGTACCAGGTATTTAATTGTTGTTTAAAAATGAAAGCTTATAATATTGGCCAGTATGATTAAGCTTTGTGACTTAATGCTATTGAAAACAGTCAATTTAGTTATTGTATAGGGGTTTTAAGTGTTAGTGTATCGCGCTATACAACTTCAACTAATGTTTACTTTAATAACGCTTTAAAATAGGAAGGTTGAATATCGACAGGTTAAAATAATCTTACCAAAAACTGGGGCGGCTGTCTGAGGGCGTTTGTTTGTATTCCTTTGAGCCGTATCCCCTAAACTTATAGCATTTAATAGTTCCAAACATTTTGCTTTGTCACTAAAAGAGTCCGCCTTGTCATAAAACTTTTGTAAGTCTGCTGTTAAACCCGGTCCTATCGTGTCCTCCCCTAGCTAAAATAAAATTTGATTTCGTCAGAAAACTAATAAATAAAAGTCATAAAATCGACGCGTTTTGGTTTCCAAGACAAAATACTGTAACAATATCTCTTACCCTTGTTTCTGTATTTAACATAGCATAATTAACAGGACCTGTCAATACGGCGGCCGCCATTTTTGCTTTAACCTTTGACTTTTGTTTATCGATGTTTCGACTGGATAATTTTATCCACGTGACCATACATGTAGTTTACAGTTGTCATGTTGGTTGTCAAGGGGGAGTTATCGACTCTGATAGAGAAGTGGAAGAAAACTTATTTCAATGAACACATATCCAGTTAACGATTACAGATGATATATCTTAAATAATTAAACCTCGCACGAATGTCGCTTTTATGATACACATAATGGATGCAAAAGGTCTTTTGTAAATAAAGTAAAACATTTCATTGAAGCCAGTATTTATGAGAGTGTATTGCCGGTTGTTGAATATTGAAAACATGTAACTCTTATAGATTAAGTATGCTATGACTGAGTTCTATTTCCTTTTCCGTTAATGTAGATCTAGATCTATCGGAAATTTACTGTTGGCATGGCAACGACTTTCAGGAATTAAAAGAAGACTTGCCGCCCCAGTGTTCATCTCGTCGATACATGAATTTGAGATATTTTATGATTATTGTTTTACCAATTTTTATTTGTGTGTGACGTCATAAATATTGCCTGCCCGTATTTCAAGACACGCATCCTCTACTTTTAAAACCAAAGAACCTCTTAATTTTTTCTGTGCATTAAATTATGGTAACAACAAAATGTCAAGTAGATCTAATTCTGCTCTTGGCTGAATTGTATGTGTAAATTTCTATATAAAACATTATTATAAAAAGGTTTCACCGATGATTTCCTGACCTTTCATGATTTTTGAGACACCTTCTCCCTTCTCATCGTGATATAATTTCTAACATTTAACTCTTATCGTTCTTACTTAGTCATAGTGAACTTACGTATGTATACAACTAATAGATATTTTGTAGTAAAGTTTATCAATGTTTATAAACCACACATTTATCTGACGTCGGCTCTCATGTAGAGGTAGCGTGGCCGAGCGGTCTAAGGCGCTGGTTTTAGGCACCAGTCTCTTCGGAGGCGTGGGTTCGAATCCCACCGCTGCCAGTATTTTTTTCCATTATCACTTTTTTTTTACTGGAATTATTCAGCAACAAAAGGAAGTAATGTTTGGAGTGTAGTAAAAGAGTGGTTTCAAATATCATTATGACGCTGTTCAAGTATGTCAACCTCATATCCTACAATATGAGGTGAGTTCACCGCCTCCGTGGTCGGGTGACTACAGTCATTGTAATCTCTCATTGATTAAGAGTCATGGGGTTCAAGACCTACCACTGGCCATGTTTGTCTACATTTGAGGAACTTGGTGGTAGGGATCTAGTTCTGGTCCTTCCTAGGTTACAGTACCATGATTAAGTGAAATGCACGCCTGTGAAATTGAAACGGGCGTTAAACCCAGAGAAAGAAACAAACAACAACGATTCTCCAGAAGTAATACTTAACACGTGGTAGACCAGCAGGGCCCGATTGTTCGTAAATTTAACCAGCAACTGTTAAATTTTGATTTAAAACACTACAACTAGTGTAATGTTTTGAGTTTTAGCTCTTGATACATAAAATGTTATACGTGAATGTCTTTCAAAATGTATAAACGAAACCTCGACATTTAACAAGTTTCACACAACAGGGTCAAGATCGGACATATTTGAAATAGGCTAGCGCAAAATTGGTCTATACATTTTAGCAAGTATTATCAAAATTGGTACTGTGTAATTATCAGCAACTTTATCTATAAAAGCAGTTCTAAAAATTGATACAGTATAAATTGTATTAAGATAGACCACTATTGGGAAATTGATAAAGTGGTCTCTTAATGAAACGGCCGTTAAATGCGGTTAAAAAATACTGGTGCGTAATACGCGTGGTCTCTCGAGCAAGCTTGGCTGTATGCACCTGTATTACCAGTGTTACCTATTAGCAAACAAAGTTTAAGTTTAATTTTAATTTATCAAAACAGCAATTTTCTTATAAAAAAAAGATATAAATCACGGAGTTACTTTTTTTTTTTTTTTAAATGTAGGCTGCACAAAAATGTAATAAACAAACTTTGGAAGTAGGATCAGTACTAGGACGGTAATGGCATAAACAAGAAAACACGGTGATCTAAACTGCATTTTAATCGGATGTGCAGCACCGATAAATTTAGAAGTATTGCATACCTAACTATAAACAGTAACAAAATAAACAGAAAAAAAATAATACCTCTTCGGCCTAGTCAATAACTTTCAACTGATTGCACCAATATCCATATATTGGCACACCCATGTGGTGTGCCAAAACTTATATATTGGGCTGCTTCCTAATTTTAACGTTTCACTTTTTACGGAAAACAACGTGGCACAGTCTTCAGAGCATAGTAACAGACTGTGTGCACGAGCCCTATCATCAAATATGGCTGTCGATACTACACTTCCCCTCTCGAACAGATTATTGACTCTTTACAGTACGGCAAAATTGCGAATTAAAGACGAAAATTACGGAATATAAGCCTACATTGGGCCTAGTTTGCATTTTTACACTGAAAACGTTCTTCGGCAATGGTAGACATTCACCACATCCTAGATCTACTGGTAGCCCTATTTGTTATCTGGCTAGGCCTGTAAAAGTCATTCAAAACGGAACTAGAAAAGTGCCTTTGTTGTATCAAAAACTGTTTAAATCTATTTGAAAAACTAGGCCTACCCTTATTTTCCGTTTTTGGCGACTCTGAAGACCTCATCTATGCAGGTAGTTCTGGCTTCCAAAACTCTAAATACCGCTATTTTTATATTTTGTTTTTCGTCAGGTGCGGCTGTAGAGTTTTGGATCAGCCCTATTGCGAAACCTTACCAGAAAAACAGGGCATGCAACTTTTCATCTAATGTTAGTTGAGTAGTAAAATTATATACGTGATTGGGTCAAATATTTATTTATTCATCGTTTCATACCATTTACAATGTTCTACAACTAAAGTTGATCATAAAAACATCGATTTTTCAAACCTACATCATTGTGTTTACGACGGATATTCCAAATACATGCTCTCGCGAGATCTCGTATGATGCAATCAAATTCATTTTTCCTGTAGTTCAGAACGCTTTATATTTTCCTTTTGTTTAGTCTTTAGATGATATTAATTATAAGGACGAGTGTAAATATAAAATAGCATTTGTCAGTATTTTTTTATTTAAAAATAAATGTACTTTATTTTCGACGCGGAACAGACCCTGAAAGTGTTCGCGCAAAAACGCACGCGGCCATCAAAATAAATAAACTGTCCTCGTGACCTCAATCGGAACATTCGGCGATTTCCAGCAGAGAACCTTTTTCAAAGATTCTTGGGAATGATCACGTGATAATTGTCAAATTGGCAAGATGGCGGTCAATTGGTGAAATTTCTGAGTTGCTCGAAATTTTCGCTGTGCGTTACGTTAAATAGAATAACATTTGACATTCAAATTTAGCAAACACAAAGATTATACAGTCTACAGTAGTCTGGTTAATTAAATTATTGTTTTCACTCATTTCTTATGAAATACTGAAATGCGAGCGCGGCAGATTTCTGACACGATTATTGGTACGATTTCCCCATAGGAGCTCAAGGTCGGGATTATGCTTTTTCCGGCTTTGTTTTGTCTTTTTACATTTATTTAAGAACCAAGCTAACAAAAGATGATCATTATTTCCCCCGGATTTTAACTTTCATATTTTACCACTGAAGTACCCGGTAGACTGAAGACATCCGCCATGTTATCCAACACAAACTGCGAACAGTGACGTCCCTTTTAAAAAAAAATCATTTTTTTTCTGCACCACTCATTTACAGCGTGCTCAATTTGTTCAAATGGTATGGCAAGATATAAGTCCATGATCTCTTCATTAAAAAAAAACAAAAAACTGTTCCGCCAGTTTTTGAAATTGCCACCACACTGTTTACACGTTTAGGTTCCGGTTCCATGTTGCGTCACATTGGTAGACGGAGAACCAGTTTTTGAGGGACGTAATTCTTAGCAGTTTGTGTTGGATTACATGGCGGATGTCACTCCTTTTCTTTTTTCAGTGACAGTCTACCGGGTACTTCGGTGGCAAAAAATGAAAGTTAAAATCCGGGGAAAATAAGATCATATTTTGTTAGCTTGGTTCTTAGATAAATGTAAAAAGACAAAACAAAGCCGGAAAAAGCATAATCCCGACCTTGAGCTCCTATGTGATTTCCCTACGGAGTAAGCTTCAGCGTACCCGTTCTGTCAAGCATATAAACCGCGTACGCTGAAGTTGTTTTAGCTAAGTTATGCAGGATGCTTAGCCTACATAAAGTTCTACAGTATCGAGTTACGTAGATTACTTGAAAAAAATTAATTCAAATATCCCATTTAAAATCACTAAAACGATGTTCTATCAGATTTCTGTAGCAGCCTATTCCTTTTTACATAGGATACCTTAACTATTCGCACCTTATAATGCACTTACACAAGTCATTTTAAACCAAAAATAATTTACCGGCCTGAAAAAATGTAAACAACACTCACTTCAAAGTATGTGAAAGCCATGTAAAACTTGCAATGACGTCATAATTTACAAGATAATCAAGTGAGTCAGTGCGTACTGTCACAAGAGCTGTCAGTAGGACAGTGTGCTCGACTTTTTTCAGTGCTTGTATAAACAGGGGCCACAAGAAGCAAGATATTAAGTAAAGAGTTATCAAACTTAATTGTTTGATATCCCTGAATACTACAGCAAAGTTTTAAATTAATACTTCAAGTGGTTAATGATATATGTGCATGACAGTGCCAGTTGCACACAAGACTTTAACTAGGAATTTCTAAGTACAAATCAAGAAACATTTTCACAGGGTAATCATCTCTTGCTTACAGACAGGTGTCATGATGGTACATAAGTATTCCAACTTTCAAAGTAATATCTCAAATGGAAAAGTCAACAAGTGGATAAGTTTGAAATTTGAATGAAAAGTCGAAAAGGGCCATAATTCAAATGAAATCCTTGACAGAGTTACCTTTTGCTGCCTGTGTTTGGGAATCAAGATGGTAAACAAGTATTGTAACTTTCAAAGTAATATCTCAAACTGTTTAGTCAAAAAGTGGACTGGTAGATCTACGAAAAACTTAACCAAGATTCTAAGTCGATGAAGGGCCTTAATTTTTACAAAAATCATTGACAGAGTTACCTTCTCTTGTCTACAGATGGGGGTAATGATGTTAACAAGTATTCAAAGTTTCAAAGCAATATTTCAAAGGGTTAAGTCAATAAGTGGATTTTACCCATATTCAATGTATTTTCTAAGTAAAAAAGGGGCATAATTCTGTCAAAACCTTGACAGACTATGTACTCTTGTCTGTTGATGGAGGTAATGATGATAAAAAAGTATGGTAAGTTTCAAAGCAATTCCCTAATAGTTTTGAAATAAAGTGGGGTGGTACGAAAAACTTAACCAAGTTCAATACACTTTCTAAGTAAAAAAAGGGCCATTATTCTGACAAAAACCTTGACAGAGTTATGTACTCTTGTCTGTATATGGAGGTTATGATGGTAAACAAGTATGATAAGTTTCAAAGCCATACATCTAATGGTTTTAAAATAAAGTGGGGTGGTACGAAAACTCTTAACTGGTGTGACACCAACGCGGACGCGGACGCCGAGACGAGTAGGATAGCTCCCCTTTTCTTCGAAAAGTCGAGCTAAAAAGCGCTACCGTAGTGTACACATTTGGAAGTGCATAGCAGGTAGAAATTGTTGTAGTGACACGACTGATACAAGAGACTTGAAGAGTTCCTCAATGTATTAAACCGCTGATAACAAAGTACGATTTTCTTCCTATGGGTCCATACGTTTATTTTCATATGTGTTTGAACAACAGCCATTTTCAGAAAGTTATGCAATAAACAAGTCATTAAACGGCCGCTGTGCGCCCAAAGAAGATAATGGCGCACCTATTCCAGTATTGTCCCTCGGGCTAAATAACTTCTTATTAATGCAGCGCATCGTCAATACATTTATCATGCTCTAATAATCTTATATCAAATGCATTGTTGTGTATTATAGTGATTCAAGATATTGATAAGCCAGCAGCCCGTCTAGCTCTCTGGATAAAGAAAGAGTCTGATTTGCAAGCAGACGATCATTGGTTCGAATCTTGTGAAAGTGTTGTTTTTTTTTCATCGAAGTTACTAGCCGTGTGACAAGGTTAGTTGCAGCCCCAGTGGAACAAGATGGTAATGTGCATGCAGTATTGACATGGTCTGTCCGAGTAGTTGGTGCACCGCTTTGAAAGGAGATTGTCGTGGGCTCGAATCCTACACGGTCTTCCTAATGTTATTATAATATTTTAATGTAACCATCCAGCACTGCAGTAAATAACGCGATATATCGGAAGACTAGATTCTGTAGCCCGTGCTGTTAGTAGCAACAGTTACTGGAATTCCACATTTGAAATATATTTCGAAGTCATGGCAAAGAGTTGTCTTTATGAAGATAATACAAAACGTTGAGATTTTAGACGTGTACGTGTGCCACAAATTTCCGAGAATCGCATAACATATGTATCGGTAAATAAAAGTCAATATTATTTGTTTGTGTAATTATTCAAATAGTGTGTAATTTTCTGTGAGTTTTCCCGTAATTTTCAGTTGTTTCTAATAAAGTTTATATTTTATCGTACACGAGTTGTACCCCTTTGACCGTACACCTGTAACAACTTGTAACTTTTTGCGCGCTTTCGAAAGAAAGATATTACATAACAAACGACTTTCAAAATGCGTTGTTTGCACTTTTGCATATTGGGAGCCTTGTAGAGAGTGTAAATCATAACTGACTATTGTTTTGTCTGTCGTTTTTTTCCGCTTCACGTACACGTCTACCCGTCCTAAATATCAAAGCTCGACCCGTGCGAAATATTCTCATCAACATCACCCACTGGTCTGCTTTAATGAGCGTCAATTTGGTAGGTAGTTGGTAGTTGGTAGTTGGATATTCGAATAACCAACTACCTACTAGTTGGTAGTTGGTTATTCGTAATTCCAGACCATATAATAACTGGTAGTTGGTAACTCAATACACTATCACCAGAATGAAATGTTCAAACACACCATACTCCTTCCTTAACACAGAATATAGCAGGGGATCTAGCTGGTTATTAGTGTGAATCTCCAACTACCAACCAGAAGGTAGTTGGTAATTCGAACTTTGCATGTATTCCTCTCAAAAAAGAAAGTATTTTTCCGGAAGAAATGTAACTGATATATAACAAGATAGATGTGTTCTACGACATGGTAACATGCCCTTCTCCCTACGTCAACCAGGGGACTCAGTTGGTTATTTGCGTGAATCCCCAACTACCAACCAGAAGGTAGTTGGTAATTCGAACTTTGCATGTATTCTTCTCAAAAAAGAAAGTATTTTTCCGGAATAAATGTAACTGATATAAAACAAGATAGATGTGTTCTACAACATGGCAACATCCTCTTCTCCCTATCTGCTCTAGAGGACTCAGCTGGTTATTCGCGTGAATCCCCAACTACCAACCAGAAGGTAGTTGGTAATTCGAACTTTGCATGTAATCCTCTTAAAAAAAAAAATTATTTTTCCAGAAGAAATGTAAATGATATATAACAAGATAGATGTGTTCTACAACATGGTAACACCCCCTTCTCCCTACATCCACCAGGGGACTCAGTTGGTTATTCGCGTGAATCCCCAACTACCAACCAGTAGGTAGTTGGTAATTCGAACTTTGCATGTTTTCTCGTCAAAATAGAAAGCATTTTTCCGGAATAAATGTAACTGATATATAACAAGATAGATGTGTTCTACAACATAGTAACACCCCTTTCTCCCTACATCCACAAGGGGACTCAGTTGGTTATTCGCGTGAATCCCCAACTACCAACCAGAAGGTAGTTGGTAATTCGAACTTTGCATGTTTTCCCGTCAAAATAGAAAGCATTTTTTCGGAATAAATGTAACTGATATATAACAAGATAGATGTGTTCTACAACATGGCAACATCCTCTTCTCCCTATGTGCTTTAGGGGACTCAGTTGGTTATTCGCGTGAATCCCCAACTACCAACCAGAAGGTAGTTGGTAATTCGAACTTTGCATGTATTCTTCTAAAAAAAAAAGAGTATTTTTCCGGAAGAAATGTAACTGATATATAACAAAATAGATATGTTCTACAATATGGTAACACCCCCTTCTCCCTACATCCACGAGGGGACTTAGTTGGTTATTCGCGTGAATCCCCAACTACCAACCAGAAGGTAGTTGGTAATTCGAACTTTGCATGTTTTCCCGTCAAAATAGAAAGTATTTTTTTCGGAATAAATTTGACGGATAAATAACAATATACATGTGTTCTACAACATGGTAACACCCCTTTCTCCCTATGTGCACTAGGGGACTCAGTTGGTTATTCGCGTGAATCCCCAACTACCAACCAGAAGGTAGTTGGTAATTCGAACTTTGCATGTATTCCTCTCAAAAAAGAAAGTATTTTTCTGGAACAAATGTAACTGATATATAACAAGATAGATGTGTTCTACAACATGGTAACACGCCCTCTCCCTACATCCACCAGGGGACTCAGTTGGTTATTCGCGTGAATCCCCAACTACCAACCAGAAGGTAGTTGGTAATTCGAACTTTGCATGTTTTCCCGTCAAAATAGAAAGCATTTTCTCGGAATAAATGTAACTGATATATAACATGATAGATGTGTTCTACAACATGGTAACACCCCCTTCTCCCTACATCCACCAGGGGACTCAGTTGGTTATTCGCGTGAATCCCCAACTACCAACCAGAAGGTAGTTGGTAATTCGAACTTTGCATGTAATCTTCTCAAAAAAAAAGTATTTTTCCGGAATAAATGTAACTGATATATAACAAGATAGATGTGCTCTACAACATGGTAACACCCCCTTCTCCCTGCATCCACGTGCGGACTCAGTTGGTTATTCGCGTGAATCCCCAACTACCAACCAGAAGGTAGTTGGTAATTCGAAATTTGCATGTTTTCCCGTCAAAATAGAAAGTATTTTTTTCGGAATAAATGTAACGGATATATAACAATATACATGTGTTCTACAACATGGCAACATCCCCTTCTCCCTACGTCCACCAGGGTACTCAGTTGGTTATTCGCGTGAATCCCCAACTACCAACCAGAAGGTAGTTGGTTATTCGAACTTCGCATGTTTTCCCGTCAAAATAGAAAGCATTTTTCCGGAATAAATGTAACGGATATATAACAAGATAGATGTGTTCTACAACATGGTAAAACCCCCTTCTCCCTACATCCACGAGGAGACTCAGTTGGTTATTCGCGTGAATCCCCAACTACCAACCAGAAGGTAGTTGGTAATTTGAACTTTGCATGTATTCCTCTCAAAAAAGAAAGTATTTTTCCGGAAAAAAATTTATCGAATATATAACAAGATAGATGTGTTCTACAACATGGTAACACCCCCTTCTCCCTACATCAACCAGGGGACTCAGTTGGTTATTCGCGTGAATCCCCAACTACCAACCAGTAGGTATTTGGTAATTCGAACTTTGTATGTTTTCCCGTCAAAATAGAAAGTATTTTTTTCGGAATAAATTTTACGGATAAATAACAATATACATGTGTTCTACAACATGGCAACACCCCTTTCTCCCTATGTGCACTAGGGGACTCGGTTATTCGCGTGAAACCCCAACTACCAACCAGAAGGTAGTTGGTAATTCGGACTTTGCATGTATTCCTCTAAAAAAAAAAGTATTTTTTCGGAAGAAATGTAACTGATATATAACAAGATAGATGTGTTCTACAATATGGTAACACGCCCTTCTCCCTACATCCACCAGGGGACTCAGTTGGTTATTCGCGTGAATCCCCAACTACCAACCAGTAGGTTTGGTAATTCGAACTTTGCATGTTTTCCCGTCAAAAAAGAAAGTATTTTTCCGGAATAAATGTAACTGATATATAACAAGATAGATGTGTTCTACAACATGGTTACACCCCTTTCTCCCTACATCCACCAGGGGACTCAGCTGGTTATTCGCGTGAATACCCAACTACCAAGCAGAAGGTAGTTGGTTATTCGGATTTTGAATGTCTTTTTTACTGAAAACAGAAAGTTTTTTTCAGTAATTACTATAGCGGATATATTACCAGATAAATGTTTTACTGTCATTTGCATCATCTTTAAAGAGCATGCACCACGAGCAATAATCATAATTCAAATACGCAGTACGTTATCAAGTACAAATTTCACCTATATAGCGCCGAGCTTTTTAGAATTTGAGCACAAAGTGCTGCGAATTTTAAAGAAGTCTGTCTGACTAAGATCTAGGATTGTCCAGTGCTAGTCCGTGTACATTTAGTACTTCCCATGTACTAACCTTTTCCTTTTGATGAATATAAAGGTACCAACACGAAAAGGAAACGAAAGGGCTTCAATGTTCACTACCATTATTTCATATCTTGTTAAAATCAAATGTTCTATATGTTTCAACTACGTTACTATCACTAACAACTGGATGTACATTTAATTCCAAGTAATATTTGTAATTATGTACTTTTACGTCAGAAAAAATGACGCGTTAATATTTGTTTGGAAATCAAACATTACATTTACTGGATTACAATAAAAGGACAGCTGTTATATTTAGACAAGAACCATCTATCACGGTGTTGACAGTATGTGTTGATTATGAGAAATTTAGTAGTATCACAGGCCATTTCTAAGTTGATGTAGCATGAATTTAACCGACGACATCATGGAAAAGAACAAAAGTCAAAAATATTTTGTTCCGCTAGTTCCAATTCAATACAACAATAACAACAACAACAACAACCATTTTAAAATAAACCCAGTCTTGGCTTGCCAACCCTGTTTCTCTCATGTAGCTGTACTGCATATTATCAAACGCACTCGTAAATACTTTGCACACGTAAAGCATGTCTGCTTTAATCCCTGTACGAAAAAATACGAATATCAGTGTGTTGTAATTATTTGATACATATATAATCACTATTTCGAAAATGAATGATATATCTCAGCAGTAATCCGTTGTTTTTAAATGATTAACAAGTATTTTATTACATGCAAAGTTCGAATAACCTACTACCTTCTGGTAGGTAGTTGGGGATTCACCCGAATAACCAACTGAGTACTCTGGTGGAGGTAGGAAAAAGGAGGTGTTACCATGATGTTGAATACATTTATCTGGTTATAGATCAGTTACAGTTATTATTGAAAAAAGCTATCTGTTTTCCTTGAAATACATTCAAAATCCGAATTACCAACTACCTTCTGGTAGGTAGTTGGGGATTCACGCGAATAACCAACTGAGTCATCTGGTGAATGTAGGGAGAAGGGAGTGTTACCATGTTGTAGAATACATCTATCTTGTTATAAATTAGTAACACTTGTTTCAGATAAATACTTTCTGTTTTGACGGGAAAACATGCAAAGTTCGAATTACCAACTACCTTCTGGTTGGTAGTTGGGGATTCACGCGAATAACCAACTGAGTCCCCTGATGGATGTAGAGAGAATAGGATGTTTCCATGTTGTTGAATACATCTATCTTGTAATATATCAGTTACATTTATTTCGGAAAAATTCTTACTTTCTTGAGAGGAATGCATGCAAAGTTCGAATTACCAACTACCTTCTGGTTGGTAGTTGGGGATTCATGCGAATAACCAACTGAGGCCTCTGGTGGACGTAGAGAAAAGGGAATGTTATCATGTTGTAGAACACATCTATCCTGTTATTATATTCGTTAATTTTTTTCGGGATAAATACTTTTTGTTTTGACGGGAAAACATGTAAAGGTCGAATTACCAACTACATTCTGGTTGGTAGTTGGGGATTCACGCGAATAACCAACTGAGTCTCCTAGAGCACATAGGGAGAAGGGGGTGTTGCTATGTTGTAGAACACATCTATCTTGTTATATATCAGTGACATTTCTTCCGGACAAATACTTTCTATTTTGACGGGAAACCATGCAAAGTTCGAGTTACCAACTACCTTCTGGTTGAAAGTTGGGGATTCACGCGAATAACCGACTGAGTACCCTGGTGGACGTAGGGAGAAAGAAGTGTTGCCATGTTGTAGAACACATCTATCTTGTTATATATCCGTTACATTTCTTCCGAAAAAATACTTTCTTTTTTGAGAGGAATATATGCAAAATTCGAATTACCAACTACCTTCTGGTTGGTAGTTGGAGATTCATGCGAATAACCAACTGAGTCCACAAGTTTACACAGGGAGAAAGGGGTGTTGCCATGTTGTAGAACACATCTATCTTGTTATATATCAGTAACATTTATTCCGGAAAAATACTTTTTTTTAGAGGAATACATGCAAAGTTCGAATTACCAACTACATTCTGTTTGGTAGTTGGGGATTCACGCGAATAACCAACTGAGTCCCCTGGTGGATGTAGGGAGAAGGGGGTGTTACCATGTTGTAGAACACATCTATCTTGTTAAATATCAGTAACATTTATTCCGGACAAATACGTTCTTTTTTGAGAGGAATACATGCAAAGTTCGAATTACCAACTACCTTCTGGTTGGTAGTTGGGGATTCACGCGAATAACCAACTGAGTCCCCTGGTGGATGTAGAGAGAAGGGGGTGTTGCCATGTTGTAGAACACATTTATCTTGTTATATATCCGTAAAATGTATTCCGGAAAAATACTTTCTCTTTTGAGAGGAATACATGCAAAGTTCGAATTACCAACTACCTTCTGATTGGTAGTTGGGGATTCACGCGAATAACCAACTGAGTCCCCTGGTGGATGTAGAGAGAAGGGGGTTTTACCATGTTGTAGAACACATCTATCTTGTTATATATCAGGAACATTTATTCCGGAAAAATACTTTCATTTTTGAGGGGAATACATGCAAAGTTCGAATTACCAACTACCTTCTGGTTGCTAGTTGGGGATTCACGCGAATAACCAACTGAGTCTCCTAGAGCACATAGGGAGAATGGGGTGTTGCCATGTTGTAGAACACATCTATCTTGTTATATATCAGTAACATTTATTCCGGAAAGATACTTTCTATTTTAACAGGAAAACATGCAAAGTTCGAATTACCAACTACCTTCTGGTTGGTAGTTGGGGATTCACGCGAATAACCAACTGAGTACCCTGGTGGACGTAGGGAGAAGGGGGTGTTACCATGTTGTAGAACACATCTATCTTGTTATATTTCCGTTACATTTATTCCGGAAAAATACTTTCTTTTTTGAGAGGAATACATGCAAAGTTCGAATTACCAACTACCTTCTGATTGGTAGTTGGGGATTCACGCGAATAACCAACTGAGTCCCCTGGTGGATGTAGAGAGAAGGGGGTGTTACCATGTTGTAGAACACATCTATCTTGTTATATATCCGTAAAATGTATTCCGGAAAAAAATTTCTATTTTGACGGGAAAACATACAAAGTTCGAATTACCAACTACTTTCTGGTTGGTAGTTGGGGATTCACGCGAATAACCAACTGAGTACCCTGGTGGACGTAGGGAGAAGGGGGTGTTGCCATGTTGTAGAACACATCTATCTTGTTATATTTCCGTTACATTTATTCCGGAAAAATACTTTCTTTTTTGAGAGGAATACATGCAAAGTTCGAATTACCAACTACCTTCTGGTTGGTAGTTGGAGATTCACGCGAATAACCAACTGAGTCCCCTGGTGGATGTAGAGAGAAGGGGGTGTTACCATGTTGTAGAACACATCTATCTTGTTATATATCCGTAAAATGTATTCCGGAAAAAACTTTCTATTTTAACGGGAAAACATACAAAGTTCGAATTACCAACTACCTTCTGGTTGGTAGTTGGGGATTCACGCGAATAACCAACTGAGTCCCCTGGTGGATGTAGAGAGAAGGGGTTGTTGCCATGTTGTAGAACACATCTATCTTGTTATATATCAGTAACATTTATTCCGGAAAAATACTTTCTATTTTAACGGGAAAACATACAAAGTTCGAATTACCAACTACCTTCTGGTTGGTAGTTGGGGATTCACGCGAATAACCAACTGAGTCTTCAAGTGCACACAGGGAAAAGGGGGTGTTGCCATGTTGTATAACACATGTATATTGTTATATATCCGTTAACTTACATTTATTGCGGAAAAATACTTTCTATTTAGACGGGAAAAACATGCAAAGTTCGAATTACCAACTACCTTTTGGTTGGTAGTTGGGGATTCACGCGAATAACCAACTGAGTCCCCTTGTGGACGTAGGGAGAAGGGGGTGTTACCATGTTGTAGAACACATCTATCTTGTTATATATCAGTTACATTTCTTCCGGAGAAATACTTTCTTTTTTGAGGGGAATAAATGCAAAGTTCGAATTACCAACTACCTTCTGGTTGGTAGTTGGAGATTCACACGAATAACCAACTAGGTCCCCTGCTTTATTTTGTGTTAAGGAAGGGGTATTGTGTGTTTGAACATTTCATTCTGGTGATAGTGCATTGAGTTACCATTTACCAGCTGTTATATAGTTTGGAATTACTAATAACCAACTACCAACTAGTAGGTAGTTGGTTATTCGAATATCCAACTACCAACTACCTACTACCTACCAAATTGACGTTCATTCTGCTTTATGGGAATACATTGTACCAGTACTGCTATAACGGATTCCGTACTCGTAATTTCATACTGAAGCACGGCTCAATACCATTACATAGTGTGGCAGTGCCATACCAGGCCACAAACTCGGTCTAAAATGTTACACGTGCATTGTTGACATACAAGGTTTTGGTGCATCTATTACACGTGTATTTTGACATTGATTGTAAATGCATAACGCTATGTACAATGTACCAAAAAACTCAAATGTCGAGATAAAGTCTTAAAGTAATAGGCAAAATCTCCGCATAGATATGTAATTTTTAACCGTTAAAAGTGTCAGTCATAGGAACTGAACTGTCAATACAGAACATGCAAAGAACCCCGCAAAATAACTATATTAGACATAGTGTGATCTATCTTTAAAATATACACCTAGGTTGAAAAGTTATAGAGATTAAGATGCGTAATTTCGTATCGCTCATATCTTTAATTGAAATACATTTAAAACTCTTACCTATTAAAACAAATGTAAAACCATAAGTCAAGTTATTTCACCAGAACGACAAAAATATATCACAGAAACAAGCACAGTTACTGTACTAGAGCTGTTGTTAAGGTGAATCTTCCAAACAAAGGCTTAATTAAATACCGCGTCATTAATTAATCATGAAAACAAGCGAGCCGATACATGAAAACAGTTTCCTCTGAGAACTCCGAGCAGTACAATCGATCTGGTACATAAAGCCAATTTAAGTAAGTAAAAAAGACTAAGATTGCGGAACAGATATTTTCTGTCTATATGATGTCATTTAATTATATTGCAAAAACCTCTGCATTATTAAATGTATTACAAAATCATCAAATCATCATAATACAATAACGTATGCCATTGCACCCTACAAAAAACAAAATGCATGGTGTTATCTTCGAAACATAAAATCAAGAAAGTGAGAGAGTTAAAATTGAAAATGAGAAAAACTCTGATAGAAAATGTTATCACTCAAAAACTCCTAGGAATATGTATTAATAACACACTTTCATGGAAATATCAAATATCAAAAGTATGTAGTAGCATTATTAAAACATATTATATACTTCTTGTATGAGGACATGAAACAAATGTATTATAACGCATATATTATGCCATTATTTGAACGAGTATGAAGTTAGCCCCGCAGCCCCGTTAATCCCCACAGCCCCGTGAAGTTAGCCCCGCAGCACCTAGTTACCCCGCATCCCCGTGAAGTTAGCCCCGCAGCACCTAGTTACCCCGCAGCCCCGTGAAGTTAGCCCCGCAGCACATAGTTACCCCGCAGCCCCGTGAAGTTAGCCCCGTAGCACCTAGTTACCCCGCATCCCCGTGAAGTCAGCCCCGTAGCACCTGGTTACCCCGTATCCCCGTGAAGTCAGCCCCGCAGCACCTAGTTACCCCGCAGCCCCGTGAAGTAAGGCCCGTAGCACATAGTTACCCCGCAGCCCCGTAGCACCTTGATACCTCGCACCCCCGTCAAATTAGCCCTGTAGCACCTAGATACCCCGCCTCCCCGCCAAGTTAGCCCCGTTGCACCTAGCTATCTCGAAACCCCGCCATGTTAGCCCTATGCCACCATGTCTCAACACGCCTCGTGGCATATGGTTTCCTCAAAGTACCGCTTGAATTAACCTATGCATACATCACCACAGAGCAACGAACAAACGCAGCGGTGTTGATGGGTATCTTTATGTCTACCGCTTATACCGGAGGTTGCGGGTTAGAACCCCACTGGGGTCACGACCGTACCTTCTTATATGCCATCAGTTCTATTTTCTTAGTCCCGTGCCCTCTAGTATCAATGCAACCCTGGTGACATCGTTAATATAAGTATCATCCCCGCTTCACATACTCTGTCCCGTGTCCCCTGCACTCAATACAGCTCTACTTATAGTGCTCCCAATCTTTGATAGCACCCTCATTCACATGAACTCAGCCCTCAGCCCTATGCCCTAAGCACTGAAAACACCGTTTGTAGAAGTAACACCCCCGCCTGAAGGAGTTAGCCCAGTGTTCCCTGGTATCAATACACTTCTTGTAACAATCATTTCTAGTTTTTTTTCAGACCACCTCTGTGTGTCCCAGCATTTAAATAAACTCAGCCCCGTGTCCTGTAGTATCATTGCAGCCCTGGTAAAACCGTTTAAAGTAGAACCATCCCCGCCTCACTAACTAAGCCCCGTTTCCCCTGCTATCAATACAGCTCTTGTTACACTACTCTCTAACTTTCATACCACCCTTTTGTGTCCCCGCGTTCACATAAACTCAGCCCCGTTTCCTATAGTATCATTGCAGCCCTGGTAAAACCGATTAAAGTAGAACCATCCCCGCCTCACTAACTCAGCCCCGTGTCCCCTTCTATCATTACAGCACTTCTTACACTACTCTCTAACTTTCATACCACCCTTTTGTTTGTCCCTGCATTCACATGAACTCAGCCCCGTATCCAGCCCTTGTAAAACCGTTTCAATTTGTATCATATCCGCCTCACAAACTCAGCCTCGTGTCCCCTGCTATCAATACAGTACTTCTTACACTACTCTTGAACTTTCATACCACCCTTTTGTGTCCCCGCGTTCACATAAACTCAGCCCCGTGTCCTGTAGTATCATTGTAGCCCTGGTAAAACCGTTTAAAGTCGAACCATCCCCGCCTCACTAACTCAGCCCCGTGTCCCCTGCTATCAATACAGCTCTTGTTACACTACTCTCTAACTTTCATACCACCCTTTTGTGTCCCCGCGTTCACATAAACTCAGACTCGTGTCCTGTAGTATCATTGCAGCACTTATAACCCGTACCCTCACGTATCAGCCCCGTGATGTTAGCCCCGCAGCACTTAGTTACCCCGTATCCTCGCCAAGTTAACCCACAAGCACCTAGTAATCCCGCCTCCGTTAAACTTGCCCCGTTGCACCTAGATACCCCGCCGGCCTGTCAAATTAACCCCGATGCATTTAGTTACCCCGCAGCCCCTCGAAGTTAGCCCCGTAGCACCTAGATACCCCGCAGCCCCGTCAAGTTAGCCATGTAGCACCTACATACCCTGCAGCCCCATGAAGTTAAGCCTGTAGCACCTAGATACCCCGCAGCCCCGTCAAGAATTAAAATGGCTTTCGTTTGAAAATAGATGTAATTATCACTTGGAAGTGTAAAAATAGGCTAGTTCCAAATTATATTTCTAATCTTACAACTTTTTCAACCAATAGCAGATATAATCTACTTTCAACTGAACGTCTTGATATTGTTCCACCGAAACCAAGATCAGTTTATTTGAAAGATTAATTCACCTACAGCAGCGCCAATTTATGGAGAACCATACCACCAAGTATCAGAAATCTTCCTTCACTTAATCTATTTAAACACAACTACAAACACATACTATTTGACAAACAAACTCAAGCATAAACAGTTTAATGTATTCATCGACTGTTTTATCGTGCATTTTTTTCAAAGCATTTATGTCAGTTACTTGAACGAGTTCTTACTGTTACATTTGTGATACTATAGTGTACTTGCTATAAGATTTATTTAATTAATCATAATAATTATTCAGCATCTTTAATTAAGGAGTGTTTGTCGGGTGTAATTGAATATGTTTGTATTTGATATGTGTGTTTTTAATTATGTGTTCATTTCTACTTGATAGTTTTGTATTTGCTTTATTTTCTTTTAAGTTTTATCGAAGGTCACATTGTAAATAAGAATATGTAATTTGTTACAAAATATAAAGTGTAATACCTTCGTAAAATAAAGAAATTACTATTATTATCATTATTATTAATCTTACCTTTTCACACGCTAGGTTCACATCAAACGCTAAAACGTTATCATCCTAGCAACGGCATATTGACAGAGGGAATTTACGTCGTGACGTTTTGATGTCGTAGCGTCATATTTTAACATACTATCGTTGTAACGTCGTTTGTGATTGGTTACGTCATTTAAATTTGAGACTATTACATAACATATACAGGTCATGTATACGGTTCGGAAAATCGCGCTATCTTTAATTAAAGTCCCAGAACAACAATTACAAATAGCTCTAAGTTCTTACCAAGAAAGATGTCTTACCGACAGAAATTACCTTTATTTGTACCAAAAACACTCATAACTTTACTTTTTAATCGAAAAGTACAAGTAAGTAAATTGTTTATTAACGTGACATGTGTTATACAGTACACACTTATTACTTTAAATAATCAATATACATAACACCCGGCCCAATGGGCCTATATGTCACCTGTAAATAATTTTCATGGTGAAATATATCATGTCCTGATATGAGAAGGGTAAATAAATCTATATTAATATGTACATTTGCAGAAAATTATGAGTATTTCATTTTTTTTAACAACAGTACTAAAGTAGTTTCATCATGACATCTATCTTAACATAAATACAATACTGTACATGAGTACTACTAAATTTGTTCCAAGAAAACCTGTTATTTATTAACGTTTCAGCTGTTCTCAATAAAGTAAATGTTCAATGAAATTAATAAAGAAAAATTCATTATATAAATCAATACAGTAAGTTATAATACATTCATCTTTTAAAAATTGCATTTCTTCTTTTAGTATAAGCTTGTATAAGGTATTTTGAGTACATGTAACAAATAAAGCGCAGTTCGCCCTAACAATATTGAGAGACTTCTTAACTATTTCTTATAGCGAATCGACTTGAGTACAAAAGAAAAGCATATGCCAATATTGTTTTAGAGTGAATAGAACATGGTTCTATCATTATCATTTTACTATATCAGTAAATTCAAAAAGATCCCGGAAGTTTAAAGGTCCAATACTAATGAAAGCGAAAATTCAAATATACTTTAAAAAACACAGAAATCAGTTATTCAATGTTCGTGACGTCGAATAGAATGTTCCTGGGCGTTTAACGTACGTGCAACATGTGTTGTAGGCTCACTGACCTCCAGCCGACATAAAACGCGCAAATTTTGCTATCTTGAAAGCTTCGTAATTACAACATACGTTGAGTATTTCTCTAAATTTTTACGTCTTTTGATAGGAATATCCTTTGGTATCAAAAATCACTTGAAATTTTTGTGATTATAAGCTTCATGTACATAACATTTAGATAAATGTGAAATTCATGGTTTATGCTGTCACGGTTGATTGAATGTTTTTGTATAGAATTCTTAACACCTTGTGATGTAGCAAGTAGTCTCAAAATATTAATTTGCAAAAAATAAAATAAGTATAACGTACAATTAAAATTTAATAAGACACTTTTGAAGCGGACAGAACTTTTGTCCTTAAATATATTTTAAACATTTTGTTTAATAAAATCATGTTAATTCACGGGGGAGAAATGACTTGCGAATTGCGAACTGCAGACTAGTTGCCAGTTTGTGGCTCGAATTGCGAATTGCAAACCAGTCACCAGTGTGGTATTCGAATAGCGAATTCTAGTTGTCAGTTTGCGATTCGATCTGCAGACTAGTTGTCAATTTGCAGTCGAACTACGAATTGCAAACCAACTTTACGGATATCCCTTTTTCGAACAGATACACATCATTTAAGAGTCTTTGACAGAATTTTAGACTACTACCATACATTTTATTTATCGGAAAACAGAAAACATAATGTGATATTATTTCGGACATTTTTATTTTTCAGATCATCGCTATACGAATTATGATAAATAGTATAATCACTATACGTAATTTTTATATCATGTCGTAATAATTAGTTGTTAATGTGTTCTTGTGATACCGAGAGCCAACTCGTTGTGCATACACAACTTCGTACAGACATAAATAAAGTGCGGTAGCATGCCTCAATTCTAACAACATGTCTATTTCTTAGCTCTCTAAATCTACTGATTGAAAAATATTGCATATTTACTTGTTTTTTTCTCTCCATGATAAACAAGAGCTGTCCCTCACAAGTGACGAATGCCCCCGAAAGAGGTGCCTCACAGTCTGTGTCCTCTCCATGTGCTCAATAAATGTGCTATGTAATTTTAAAATCCTTCCATGCATGACAGAGTAACCATGCATACAGTATTCCATTACTTTAAACACTAAGTGTGACCTTGACCTTTGAGGTAGGGACGTGGGTCTTGCACGCGACACATCCGCTTGATGTGCTAGACATTTGTGCCAAGTTATTTTAAAATCCTTTAAAGCATAATAAAGTTATAGTCCGGACACAAATGTATGCAAATATACAGGATTCAATTACTTATAAACTCTTAAGTGTGACCTCGACCTTTATGGTAGGGATGTGGGTCTTGCACGCGACACGTCGTCTTGATGTGCTAGACATTTGTGCCAAGTTATTTTAAAATCCTTCAATGCATGACAAAGTTACAGTCCGGACACGAATGTGTGCATATATAGAGGATTCCATAACCTTCATACTCAAGTGTGACCTTGATCTTTGAGGTAGGGATGTTGGTCTTGCACGCGACACGTCGTCTTGATGTGCTAGACATGTGTGCCAAGTTATTTTAAAATCCTTCAATGCATGACAGAGTTACAGTCCTGACACGAAGTGGGGACGCACAGACGGACGGACGGACAGACGGACGGTGCGATTTTAATATGCCACCCTTCGGGGGCATAAAAATGGCACATCCTTAAACTGGATGCATTTCAAACGGGCAACCTACAACGATCACATTATTAATTTTTTTCAAAATGTCGAAAATGAGTTAGATGTACGTACAATGATAAATGAATAAGCTTTTCAAGAAGATCATATAGCGAGCAATGTCTCGTACATACAATGTCCCATCAGAGTTGTGATTCCAACCACCAAGGAGGTGGCCGCATATCAGATTAAACATAGTTTTCACACGTAATGACGTTCTACAGCCCACCTTCGGGAAGACTAACATACTTTCAGGAGGATGTGTCAAAGAAATGCATTCGCAAATGATTATGAAGAGACTATATATCGCATCTCCTGACCTTGCAAATACCGTAAGTGCGTTGACAACAGCAGTTGCAAATTATCGAGCGAGTTTTCTGCCATTTGAATAGACTATTCCTCAAGAAGATGGATCATCTTTACAAATCATGGAACAACGGGTATGTTCAAAGTTTATGGAATGCACACACTTTAGGTTATTGTCGTGTTTAACCGATGAGGTAGAACGGAAGTTTGCACGGGTATGCCCGATCGAAATACGTGTACTGACAGAACTGTGTGAAATGCACATAATCATATATTTCATCAATACTAGATGGGTGTTCAGTAGAACACTTGTGTCGCCCTCTTATGCTTTGTCAGAATAACCAACAATTTTGTGACAAAATCTAAGTATAAAAAGGGGCATAACTCTGTCAAATATGACCTTGACCTACAAACTTTGGCGGCATCACGACCCTTATGTCATAAGCAATACAATTTGAAAGTTTGATGAAGAAATCTTAAGAAATGGCAAAGTTATAGCCAACGTTAAGTTTGCGTGACAAAATCTAAGTACAAAAAGGGGCATAACTCTGTCAAATATGACCTTGACCTACAAAATTTGGTGGCATCATGACCCTATTGTCATAAGCAATACAATTGTAAAGTTTGATGAAGAAATCTTAAGAAATGGCAAAGTTATAGCCAACGTTAAGTTTGTGTGACGGACGGACGGACCGACGGACGGACCGACGGACAAAGCGATCCCTATGTATCGCCTTTTCTCCGAAAGGGCGACACAAAAAAAGACAGCAGAATTATATCCCTTTAATGGCACTGATAATGACTTACTTGTCACATGACTCAACAAGCATTAATGATTATGTAATATAAAGTGAGTCGCAACGGGTATTGGAACCCATGTTTCAATTTAAATACATGTAATGCTGATATATCTCTACTATAGTAAAATAAAGACATACAATAGATGCCGGAACAAGAAAAGGGTCGCTGTGAACATGTTGCCTGCTTCCACACTCCAGGAATCTACTGCTGATATCAACGGGCATTCCACTATCTTCGAGAAGTCATATACAGACTGATTAACCCTGCTAGCCATAACACTGATCAACTTACCAATGAAGATATGACAGCAAATCGACAACTTGTGATTTAGCATAGCCGGATGCAGGGACAGGCCAACCTGCATCACATGGGTCTGTCATTTGATGGGCGTTTCATTGCTACCAGGAGTGGCTGTCTTCCTAAAAGCCCGATCAAGCTGGTTTCCAAAGCTTATGGTGTAGTCATTGAAAATTCCACCAGGTACAATTAAACACTGGGGACGTAGCGGTTCAAGATTGGCTTAGCTGAACTGGATATTATGTGAGGAGCATGTCATCTAAAATAAAATATCCTGGTATGCAAATGATACTGAATGAATTGCAGACACACCCAGCAAGCTGAGCCACATAATCTTGACCAGGAAAACCAGGATTGGTAGAACTGTTAACTGCTGTCAGACCTTGTTTAAAGAAATGAAACGTCACAGCGTTGCCAAGCAACTAGCCATTGCAATTTTAACAAGAGACATACGGACCAAATGCAGTGCCATTAATGAAAAATTCGGGCTAAAGGAAATAGAGATTGAATGCAAGTAATATCTCGCTTATTTGCAATCCGAGCTGCCACTTTGGATTTTTTTTTTGCCGCCAACTGCATATTTTGTCTTTTTTTCGACTCACGGGTATGTTCTAATGTAATGGGTGTTGGAGACAAGTGTGACAACTGAACCAGTCTATCAACGCTTGAAAATGACAAAGAATTACTGTGAACTAATGTCAAATTTTCTGGAGAGAGTGAGACCGCAGTCTCAAGTGTATCAAGCAATATTTCTACACATAAATGCGAGGCCTTCAAGTACTATCACACCGGCAGTACAGGCCAGTGCATAGAGGAGTATGTTAAAGGAGGTCAACCGGATAGTGCTGAGCCGGCAAAGCTGGCATAGGTGGAGTTCATCATAACAGGGAGCGACTAAACCCAAAGTAGGAAAACAATGAAAAAGAACTGATAGTAATTTCAGGACATGAAATTTGATGAAATGACTGGATATCTAGAAATCACATCTCTCCCCACATCAACCATACCCCCAGAAATACTGTGTAAAACATACCCCATCCCCCCTCTCCCCCCAAAAAAAGATATACGTATATTTTTATCAGGATTTCAAAATACAAACAAGTACTGCCATGACATAATCCATGCTTATGTAAAATGTTGCTTAAAGGCTCAATCTGAAAAGAAGGTGATGTGTATGAAAGAGACTAACTCTGTCATAGGAACTAAAACAGATGCATTGCTCTAAATAAATAAAATGTCAAGCGAAATGCAAAAATATTACCACCATTCTTTGAAACAGTTAAGAAAAAGAGTGACAAACACACAAGGCACATGGAAAGCAGGCGTACAATGTGGAAGGTTGTAGACGTTGAAATAATAACGTCAGTGGCAAGATTACTTAACTTCTATAATGGGGATCTGAATCTGTTTCAAAATATCAGTAATATTATTTTGCGTCAAAGAGGTTGCAAAAAGTCGGCCTTTCAAAACCTTTCAGGGGCTGGACATTGTTTGCCACACGACGCTAATTTAGAATTAGCAGATAAACATGCTGTAAAATGGTGCAAAACAATAGTGAGTTTGCAAGAAGATTTAGAAATGTCAAATGGAGCCAAGAATCCTCCAGCGGATCTGTGACATGATACAAAAGACTACCTGGCGTCGCAAATAAGTCGACTGAAATATCACGAAACTTCTGAAACTGGAAAGACTGCAATAAGATCTCATTCGCCACAGAAAGTCTTTACATCCTGGATATTATTTTGTACGCGACAATGTAGATGACCAAATATAACATTGTTAGTCTTCCAAAAAGCTTCGTTATATGACATTTCATAACTTCCATTAAATTTTGTAGTATTCTAATTTTATTAAGACAGTTGTTACTGCTTCAATATAAAAACTATATCCAGGTGCACATCATCCTAATGAACATTTGTTTAAAGTTTAGTTAGTAAAGGAGCAGTGCTTGTCACAAGATTGAAGGAAATAGAGATATGATGGTAGTTATAACTCACTTATCTGCAATTCGAGCTACCACCGTGGAGTGCGATGCAGCCTACATCAGCTTTTGCGTGCTTTTCGACTTGGTGTAGGGGTGTTGCAGACGGGTAGTAACACTGAAGCCAAGCGGTCTACCAACGCATGACGTTGACAGAAAAGACTGTGAGCTAATGTGATACGGCGGAATGAGACTGCAGTTTTAGGTGTATCAAACAACACTTCTACATAGAAATGCGAGGTCTTAAACAGATCAGGGTTTTCCCCAATGCCGAAACATACCAACATGTCTAGAAACTTACAGGGAAGCCTATCCGCTAAAGCCCTGCAAATAAATAATTCCATACAAGAGCAGGTTGAGAAGAAAGTCAACAGCATCAATGATAATCCTCTGTCGCCAAAGTCAGTCTTCAAGGTACCTCAAAGCAAGTAACACGTCATTAAGTCTGCCAACTTCAAGAACCACCGGAGGGTAAACCGTACAAATATAGAGTTTGCGTCAGGCAAGTTAGAAATACAAGCCAGAACATTGATGAGTATGTTAAAGGAGGTCAACTTGGAGGCGTAGACGGAGTCCATCGGAAAACGGAGCTTCTAAAATAATGGTGCGTAAAAAATGAAAATGATCTCCGTCACATTACAAACAGCCAGAATTTCTACTACAGTGTACATGTAATTGTTTTGTACTTTTCAGTTTCAAGAAGAAGACTTCTATATACTTAAAGAGCTTGCAAAGGTAGACTGTAATCTAGACATTGCATCAAAGTAAAGACTTATCCTGCATATTTCACATGTCTAAAGATAATTCTTTACAGAACACCCACACTCATTACAATCATTATATTAACAGCAACAAGAGGCCCAAAAGGGCCAGTATCGCTCTACTGGTCTGACTGGACTGTTACTGAGTTTTGTGAATATCTTTTGCAATGTTACCAAGGAAAAGCTAACATAGTTCAGTGTGACCTTAATCCACTGAACCCAAAACAGTAGGGATCATCTACTCAGTAAGTCCAGTCATCCTATGACGTTTGAAGAATGTGGGTTATGTAGATCTTAAAAGATAAAGAGCGGAAAAGAATTTCAAAGTTGGAGTCACTGTGACCTTGACCTTTGATCCACTGGCCAGAAAAACGATAGGGATCATCTACCACTTAGTACAAAACACAGGTGAGTGTAGCGTACCAGGGACCCAAACAGTGAATGTTAGATAATAAGAAGGTAAACAACACAGTTCGCACATAGACCCAGTTCAGCTTCAATTACTTTATACAGAATAATGCATATTTATCAAAACCTATTGCATATATGGCCTACGTCATTATATTTTCAGTAAACGTTTACTTCAAGGTCCAAATGCAAACCGTTTTGTATCAGCGACTGATAGTTTCCGAAAATTTTACCATGTTTCGCCAACTCGAATAAATCTCACACATTTCGGGTACGTCTATTTTCCAATGCGCAACCGTCACTGTGGACATACACAAGAACGGCACAACACTGCTACTTGAGCTCAGTATTCCATAGACATGTATTAGTGATGTGTAACCTAGACTTGGTAAGACCTGGCCGATCGATACGGTTTGGAAACTATTTTTTTCCCATTATCAGTATGGCTGCATGTATATGTTTACAAAATATATCAACGAAATAAAATGAATACTGTATTAGCGGATCGTATTAAAACTGGAAAGCTTGTGGAAATATTTATCAAATCAATTTCTACGAGCGTCGGTTGTGTAATATTTGGATGACACAAGGCAAAATTGTTTAAAAGCTTGTTAAAAGGGAAGAATTCAGTGTTAGAAATGTGTGAGATTTATTCGGGTTGACGAAAAATGTAAAAAAAATCGGAAATTATCAGTCGCTATCAAAACGGTTTGTGTTTGGGCCTTGAAGTAAACTTTTACAGAAATGATAAACACTTATGCTATATATGCAATAGGTTTTAATAAATATGCTTTATTCTAGATGAAGTAATTAAGGCTGAAAGTGGGTCGATGTGTAAACAGTGTTGTTTACCTTCTTATTGGTATATAGTAACTAGGCTATTTTGAACTAAAAATCACTGTATGGGTCCCTGGTACGCTACACTCACCTGTGGTACAAATCATCCTTTGAAGTAAAAAGAATGTTGGTCAAATAATCTCAAAATATTGAGCGGAAAAATATACCCCTAGAAAAAAGTTAAGCACCCCTGGAAGTTACGTAGTGACTTAAAAAAATCTTTCATGAAATCACCTTCAAATAACGAAGGAAAAAATGCTGTAAATCATAACAGCAACCCTATGCACGAACTGCAAACAGTTTTGCCCTGTGAGTGTAAGCAGATTGAGAAAATGTGGGCATTTTTGCCAGACGGAATTTTGTATTGCGCAACGAGTATATACATTGTATACCAAGTTTCAAGAAAGGTACAGAAATAAAACTTGTCGCTTAAGTTGTCTACCTTAGATTTTTATCAATGATTGCACTAAACGGAACCTAAACAGTTTCTTTGACTTTGTACAGAGAGTGTGCGAGATTCATTGTCTCTTTATAAGCCTTGAAAAAACATCTTACATTGAAATCATCGGTTGTCTGTTTGATAAACATGTCATAATTTCCATGGCTTCCAATCTTAACAGTGCAGAATGCTCGAACATTATCAATGAAATCAGTTCAAAAATTGTAAGATTATCCCAGCATTTCCAGTGTTACACAAATAAGAATAGTTCGGTCAATTTATATTCACTGTGACACTGTGTATATTCCGTGGAGGTCAACGTTTTCCCGTATACCGTATATGATTGAAACAACTCTAATTTCAGGTATATTTTCCTTGTTTTCAATTGCTAAATGCAGACAATATTGGCGAATACTTGGAAATTTGCTCATGGATTTTCTTGACACTTATCCACCAGGTATCTTATTATTTTGAAGAACAGTCATACTATGCTTGTAGAAGATAATTTTAACCTTTATTTCAAAACTCGTCAGAAAGCATTTGCTTAACTGAGGACATAATTATTTCCATATTTCAGCTCTTGAATTTTAAGTTCAACTTAAAATACAACAAATGTATTTATCAAATAGAGTTCATGAACAATTTTATAATCTGTTCCAAGATCATACCGGAGTCAAGTGACTTTTTTCTGAATCCATCATATTCTCAAGTCCTATCTGGAACATGAGATACGCCATAATTTCCATCAGCTCACGCCAAACAGATATATTGATTGCAAGATATGTATACCTTCATTTTCCAATCATTCAAAATATCTAGAAAGTTATTACACTTATAATTTCACTTGCAGTGAGTAGTAGAGCATTATAAATATGATCTTTTTGACAAAAATAGCATGAACAAAATATCTGAAGCACGTGTTTATGAACCATGGATGAAAATGTTCCACAGAGTTCATTGGATTATCTGCAGTATTCAGTATACCACTTTATGATACATATTCGCGAGTATTTGTTCTGATAGGGTAAGAAAAATTACAATTATGTGGAACGTTCTTCGTGGAATAAATTATACGAGCTTAACTTAAAATATTTTTGAAAGTAGCATAAAAAATATTATTGTAAGGCAAGGTCGGAAATTATTCCTGGCAAATATTTCTAGCATAATCGGTCAAGGTTTCAATAGAGGCGACTGACAAACATTGAAAATTAGATGTTTGATCCAACATTCAGAGGAACCATGCAACACATTTATCATGACTGGCTGTAATCAAAGCATCATTTTTAATTAATAGTGCATGACTGTTTCAAGACCCTTGGTGATATACTTTTTGCACAACACATTACGACGAATAAAATGCCCGATTCTGATACCTTCTTGGCTATAACAGTGCTCTTACCAGTTGCAATCACTAACAAGAAGTAGTGTTTGCCATGTATCGCTCAACTGAGTGACAATGTCCTGTTTCATTAAAAATCAAAATCGAAACAATGAGATTGCTAACATGGTTTACCAGATTTTTGTTGCAGTTTTGTAGGTTTTCACACAGCAGGATAACGAAAACGGAAATGCAACGACAACAGTCTGGAAGTTACTCCCAATTTTGCAAAAATAGAAGCCCCAACAACAATAGTACCGGTAGCCACTCCCAGACTTATACCAGTAGCAGCTTTGAACTGTGACAGTCTCTATTCCAACGCTTTCAAATTACACGGGTGCTAGGCACTGTCACAACACGTAAAACACCAGTTACTGCCATGGATTGATGAAAATATGTATTCAAAGGAGAAAATAGAAAATCCAGAATATTATGGTTTAAACAAAGACGACGAAGGAAATAAAAGATAGTAGGCACTTCAATAACTCTGGACAATGGAGAAATACCAAGCCCTGGGTTAACTCATGTTGCACGGGAGACAGCGCAGATAATTCATAATGTCACTAAGTTTGTATTCTCGTCTTAAAGTTATATCACTCTTCAAAATGGTCATATTCGATTATATTTAGTGATGAATAATGCTATAACAACGGTGGATGCTTTAAAAACTGAAGATTTTTGTTGGAAGGTACGACCTCATGAGATATGTAAATGAATACCTGAAGACAGCATTGATGCCGTACTTCACATGACCTACATGTTGATCAGGTGATGCAGATGCATATTTGACAGTGAAGCTGATACAAATGATAAACAGACTAATTCTTAAATAAAAAATAACAAGTGTAAAAGCAGACTTTAAACTTAAAGAGGCACTCCCTATATCTAGCAGATTATATTCTCGAAACAAGGATTATGCGTTCAATGAACGTAAAATGATAAGACTCAAGGACGCCTCAAGTAAGG
This sequence comes from Saxidomus purpurata, assembly GCA_022818135.1. NCBI lineage: Eukaryota > Metazoa > Mollusca > Bivalvia > Venerida > Veneridae > Saxidomus > Saxidomus purpurata. The sequence goes on along the minus strand of JAFMSR010000008.1, from coordinate 49,494,188 downwards.
TGATTGGTATTCATAGTCAAGTCATCCTCGACTTTCCCGAGAAAGCTGAGGCGTAGTTCAGCCATAACATTTTCTTATCTGAATAATACAAGTATAGTATTGCCTATTGGATTATACATGAAAACAAAAACCATGACAAAGCGTCTTGTTATTCGGATAGAGCAACATTTATTAAAGGATCTTATTAATGATAAAATTAGTATTGTTGAAAGCAAAAGCTATTTCGGCAAAAAAGAACGTTTGGTAAGAAGTTAAGGATATTAACGCATTTGATAATGTCACACGAAGAACTGATGAACAATTAAAATAATGTTGGGATAACATGAAAACCAGGACAAAAACCGAAACTATAGACAGATGTAACGACTGTGGACAGACAGAAAGAACAATGTATTATACCTGGAGAAAGTACTTTTCAATAAAGAGTGAGCGGGTGATTACTGTAGATCAGAAGCTGGTTAAAGACAGGGCAGTATGTTTGAACGCCGGTTGGAAATCAATTTCAAGGAATGTCCAAGAAAAGGTTTACTCTCCCCGCAGAAGTGATTGTTCTTTGCATTATAGTAGGTTAGTTAATTCCTACAAAAACATTCTCACTAACAATCAAATGCCACCAACTTGATTTTGCTATGTAATTTCATACCATAAAAAGGAGACATGTTTGGTCATTTTTGTATGCAGACAAATTATCGGCATAAACTCTTAAAGGGACACACCCTATAACTGATGTCGATAACTGATAACCTCAAAATATAAATAATAGATACTTTGGAAGTATTACAACTTCACCTTAAAGTTTCAGCTATATATGCCCAGTCATTATCGATAAAATCAGCGGTTTAAAGTAAACTGCAGTACCGTAAACCATTGAATAATCTATGCAGAGTTGTTGTACAATGAAAGGGTGGATGCGATTTATTACAGAAAACCTCTATACTGATTAATTGTGTTAAAATGAAGCATTTTTCACCATAGGTTCTTCTTTCAAATTGAATTTATCATTTTACGTTCATTTAACGTTCATTTAACGCATAATCATTGTTTCGAGAATATAGGGAGTGCCTCTTTAATGGAACTAATATGCAAAATAATGTTCTTTCGATAGTCATGTGCAAACATATGTAGATTTGGCATTGTGTACCTCAGTCTGTTTAACAATTAGCTTGTTTATACATGTGCATCGTTTTGTTTAACATAGTCGTACTTAAACTTGGACCAGGAAGTATATATCCACAATTTGAACATTGCTTCAAATGAACTTGATTTTATTTACAAAATGGTTCATTACACTGTGATCAGACTGATAGTTTTACGCAAAATTTGCGGAGTCACTATGTGTTTTATCATTGAATGAATGTCCATCTGTCCATTCAAGTTTTGTTCACACTATTTCTTAGCAACCATTGGGTGACAATCATTGACATGTCTTAGGAATTACTAATACCCAGACTTTTAAAAATATTTTGTTGGCATTTTGAACTCAATAAGTTTAGGTCCTTTAATGTTTTTCCATACATTTAGTGTATGGTACAATTTGACAGTTTTCAAAGGTTACTTCTTTGCAATCAGTGATTGGAAAGCGAATGTATCTTAGGGAAACTGCCATAAAAATGTAAATATTTTCTTGTCTATAAGCTATGATGGTGTATCATAGCTTCAGTGTGAGTATTGGCTCACAAATATATGAACAAGATGTACATGTGACTCCGATTTCACAGGACATGTTATTAGGATTTATTTCCTTGAAGGTAGAACTGTATTGGACTTTGTAAACGGAATTTTTCGTGTAGATGGGGAGGATATAAAAATGAAGGTTGACGTAACAACAGGTGTATTTGAAGTTGCTAGGGTGACGGTTAGTAAGGTGTGTAGTGCCTCCGAATTCCGTGAAACACGTTCAATGCAGACTCAACTGTGAAATGAAAGACTTTGTGGTGGAGGCAGATGAGGACCTTGGAGTCTCTACATGGAAGAGGAAAAGAGGCAATGATGTGTGTGGTGAATATCACTGATAATCTTTGCGTGATGAAAAAAGGAAAAGAAGTGGCGAACGCATTTCCGGTTGAGAAGGTGGTACCTGTGAACGGAGAAGTCGAACACATAGTGAGCGAAGCTTCCGTGCAACAAATGAACCAAACTGTGAACCATATAAGCAGTAGAGACATTAAAGTGCCAGATCATCATAAGACATATGAGGATTCATGTAAGAACTTGAGTAAACAGCAGAAAGAGAAACTTGCAAATCTCATTACTTATGAGGATGTTCTCGCCAAAAGTGAATTTGATCTTGGAACATTCACCGACATAGAACATTCTATCGACACGGGCACTGCAAGGCCAATTAAGCAGAGGATGCGACGAACGCCAGCATGTTTTGCGGACGAGGAAGAGGCGCATCTCAAGAAGATGTTGGACGCCGGGGTGATTCAAGAGTCAGTGTCCGAGTTGGCGTCAGCACCAGTTCTAATCCGAAAGCTGGATAAGTCTGTCAGATGGTGCATCGACTATCGAACTTTTAATAATGTTACAGTAAAGGATATTTTCCCTTTGCCGTTAGTCGATGACTGCCTGGACACATTGGCTGGAAATACTTGGTTCTCAAAGTTAGACGCTAATTCAGCTTACTGGCAGGTTGGTATCAAAGAAGGGGACCGCCATAAGACGGCATTTGTCACAAAATATGGCCTCTTCGAGCATGTAAAGATGGGCTTCGGATTATGTGATGCACCAGCTACGTTTTCTCGCGTTTCCAGTCTCGTACTTCGAGGCTTGAACTGAAAGACTGTGCTGGCGTTTCTTGGTGATATACTGGTGCTTGGCAGGTCATTTGATCAACACTTCGCTTACTTGGCAGAGGCATTGGAACGCTTTAGGCAGTACGGGATCAAACTTAAGCCGAAGAAATGCATATTCTTCCAGCATAAAGTAAAAAATTTCATCAGTGATGATAAGCTGGCCATGGCTGAGGCAGACAAGAAAGTGGTGGAGGAGTGGCCAACACCTAGGAACTCCAAAGATGTTCAAAGGTTTCTGGGCCGGGGAAATTATCACCGTATATTTGTTCAAACTTTGCTGAGTTGGGCACGGATTTGTATAGTGTGATTGGCAAATACAAGTTCAGATGGGGAGAGGATCAACAGAGAGCTTTTGAAAAACTGCGAGTTGCACTGACGAAGCCTCCAGTGTTGACACTGCCCAATGCGGATGATGAGTTTGTTCTGGACACAGACGCTTCTAATGTGGCAGTGGCGGGGGAGCTTATCCAGATACAGGGGGGACGTGAGTGTGTTATAGCATATGGTAGCTATATGCTCACCCGCGAGCAATTGAGCTATTGTGTGACCAGTCGCGAGTTGTTGGCCGTCGTACGTTTTACCAGACAGTACAGACATTATTAATTGGGGAGACCGTTCGTACTTCGGACAGACCATTCCAGTTTGGCCTGGCTCATGAATTTAAAAGAGCCACAAGGCCAATTGAGACATAGGCCACGTCGGAAGCATGCAAATGCTGACGCACTGTCACGCCCACCGATGCCTGATAATATGTGTAACCAATACAAGATGGGAGCGAAACTCGAGGACTTGCCATGCTCTGCAGATGGGTGCTACTATTGTAGAAAAGCCCGTGAAAATTGGACAAGGTTCACTGAGGATGTGGATGAGGCTGTACTCTTGGGGGTACAATGCCATGTATACGAATCGCAGGGGTAGCGCCAATAATTTGGATAAGGAGGATGTTACAACTAGGGAGGATAATCGACGTTGTGCATCTGAGGATGTATCCAGGGTGGTAATTCAGGATGTTTTTGAAACAACTGGTGTTAATCAAAAAATAAATCTGAACCAAATGGGCCCAGAAACTTGGTCAGTCACTCCAAGGCGCAAATTACTGGTGGTGAGGTTCTAGCAGGTAATAAATCTGTTCCTAACAGATTGGATGGACAATCCTGCGACACCGGTGATAGATTCACTGAAGGTGAATCGGAGTGGATAAAATCCTGTGGTATTTTAAATCCATCAGGCGATTCAGTAGTGCAGGCTGTAGAGACCAGCGTGCCGGAGGCAGATTGTGGCGAGGAAGCTCACATTGAAGTTGTTTTGGTTGGAGGGGAGTATGAGATACTAGGGGTGAATGTGAAAGTGGATGAGCAGTGTCAGCCCAGCAGTTGGGGTTTTACACTAAAAGAGTACAACTACTGAAGACTACGTCGAGAAGCTTCAACACGAAATCGAGGAAGTTCATGAGGTGGCGAGAACTCGACTTAAAACTTCACTCAAACGAATGAAGAGGAATTACGACTTAAGGATTTTGACTAGAACTTATGAGGAAGGGGGTGCAGTTTATGTTCTGGACACGGCGACACTTAAAAGTAAGTGTAAGAAGCTGTCGTCGCCCTGGAAAGGGCCAGGTGTGATTGTAAAGAAGGTGTTCGCCTACATCTACCGGGTGAAGATGAGGAACACAGTCTTTGTGACCAATTACGACAGGCTAAAGCCCTGAAGGGATCGGCAACTTCCAAAGTGGATCTTGGAATGGAAAGTCGACCCGCAAGGGGCTAGGTCTACCGGTCCCGAAGAACGGTATTGTTCGTGCCGCCAACCTTGGAACGGGCGTTTTATGATCGCGTGCGATTATTGCGATGAATGGTATCACGATGCGTGTGTGAACGTTACCCCAAAATCCCCTTATGATATCTCAATGTCACTGCGTGACGTCACAAATCAGCACGGACTTATACATTGACGTAATGTACGCGGCGAACAAGCTCACGTTCAGCATGGGGTACAGTAACGGAGTACAGAAACGGGGTTATGTCAAGTGTATATTACCGGCTTGCACGTAAATATCAAAATCTATAAACGGATCGTTGACCAATCAGAAGACCGCAAATTTCATGGAAGGGTAATAAATATATATATTTCTTACCTTTCCCGTGTTTGTCCGATCCCTTTACCAACTGTATAGGCCTACTAGAATCTAATGATGGCACATTAAATACCAGTCCACACCTTGACAAGCCTTCCATGTAATGCGCACTTACCTGCTGACATCGACACAAACCATATCTTCCCCTGGAAAACGACAATTGACACTCAGAACAATAATTTTCCACTTTCATTGAAATCACGTTTCACGCGTGATGTTGTTTCACTAATATTTACCGTTAAACTGATGACAATGGTCCAATGATTATCTACAAATACTTCAATTGTGAGAAACCGGTTTTTGTGTAACTGATTTGTTGCTTACACATGTTATTTTAGGGTTACATCGCTAGTTATAAAACAGCATATTTGTGTTAATTCCACTGATGTCAATTTCAAATCGTTTTCCTCGTGCAAAGTGTGCATGACCTTGGCAATTAAATTATGTACTAAAACTGGGATTATATATTTTACACCGAACAAATGTTTCTTTTCGGTTTAAACAAAGTGAAAAGAGGGTAATTCTTTAACACGGAGGAAGCACTAAAAGTGAAATTTGCACGAGTGGTTATTTCGCAACTCGTAAAAAAGCACTTTTGGTACTCAATCAGCTTGGATCATTCATTAAAACAAGCAGTTATCCTCTTAGACCACGGTTTATAAATAGGTCACCTATTGTTCAAGTGCAGTATTGCACAAAGAAGGCGGTTTGAACTAGGAAAAAGTAAAACTATTGTACATGTATATGAAATTTATTAAACGGTGAACTTTGTTATTGGTTGCGGTTTATAGGCCATGACCTACTATAGACTAGTCTAAGAGGGTTCTGGCTAGAAGTGTCAGTGTATCGAGCGGTCTACACTGTGATATGACTGTTCTACGATATTCCGAAGGGTGTAACTCCATTAAACGAATATATAATTTTCCTCAGCTATCTGCTTTTGATTAGGCTACAAAATATAATGAGTTTTCCTCAAGCTCCTTAGCTTATGATTCGTTGTACCAATGATTGTAAAATAATTGTTTGAAACAGTAATCAACATTAATCAAGGCTTTTGCATATACATTGTATTAAACGTTATATATATGGGATCTGATACCTCTGCAAGTATGAGCCGAAGCTGCAAGTTCGAGAATACATTCTTTCCCAAGTAAAGTTACAATGTCCTACCGTTCCAACCCAAGTCCCTACTATGTCTCAAACCTATACTCTAAACCCCTTGTCTCAACCTGGTCACAAGCCAATGTTCGAAACAATACTCTGAAACTCTTGTCTCAACCTGGTCACAAGCCAGTGCTCGAAACTATAATCTAATTTTTAAGCAATCAGCTTACACCACGACCCGAACTTGTAGTTCAATACAAATATCAGGAAGACCCTGCAAGTATGAGCCGGCGCTGCAATTATGAGGGAACTTCGCCTGCATTGACTATGCCAAAGTCCTGGAAGTAATTATGGCTTAATTATGTCTCAATCATCTTCTCGATGTGCTCTCCCCTAGCTCTGCTACCGATCTGCTCCTTGTCTCAACCTGGCCACAAACCAGTGTTCGAAACTATAATCTAAACCATCAGCTTACACCACGACTCGAACTTATAGTTTAATACAGATTTCAGGGGGACCCTGCAAGTATGAGCCGAAGCTGCAAATATGAGGGAACCTCGCCTGTATTTACTATGCCAAAGTCCTGGTAATAATTATGGTTAAATTATTTCTCAATCATCTTCTCGATGTGCTCTTCTCTAGCTCTGCTACCGATCTGCCAGAAAATTATGCGCAACAGCTTTATATACCGTTATACTGATATCTTTGGACTTCTACATAGGTTTTACTGTACATACCTTATTTAATAAGCGTCTGTCAGCTGTGCCTTTGGGTACGGTTTTACCTGTTTATACTTACACCTGCACCTTGTCATGTACATCGAAGGGAGATTATCATTTTCTGGTAATATTTAACAATAAATAAATTACATTTTTAACGTTTTTGGACTTTTACAGGTCTTCGAAATTTGATCAGATTTCGTATCAATCAGACGATTTTTAACTTTTAATTAACCCAAAGATCTACTTTTTACAGGAAAGACTAAGTTCACACCAGAAGCAAACACAATATATATCAAATATATACCAATTTACACTTCCGAGAAGCGTTGACCTGGCCACTGGAATGTCAATTCGTGGATTTCTGGTTCGATCCAAAGTCCAGGAATGATAATTGAAACCCACATATAGTTAATATAAGAAAGCAGCCAACGACGGGCGGTGACTTGATCCTATAGTACTAATACCACGTAAGAGCGAGCAGTAATTAGATGGCCACCTCTTTAAAAAGTTTTCAGTCTACCGCGTACTTCAAAGTTAAGATCCGGGGAAAATAAGATCATATTTTGTTAGCTCATGTAAAAAGACAAAACAAAGCCGGAAAAAGCATAATCCCGACCTCGAGCTCCTATGGTTTTTAATAGCATAATTGCACGAATAAATCGTGGCTATCGTCAATACTGGTGCAGGTGTTCGCTACGCTTTTTTACTCCAAAATGCGAGCTGCACGATTTTACCATGCTCTTTGAGGCAAACTTAAATTTAGTTGCTTGTTAACTGAGATAGTTGGTCTAATGTTGTAGGAGATTGAAAAACAAGCAGTATAATGGGTAGCTGTTGTCTATCTCATTTGTCGTCTCGGTGCGCTTGCCTCCAAATTACATATACAACGGTTGCTCGTGATTTATCTTTTACATATATCTTTTCAAGCTTGCTGTATGTCGCAAAGTAATAACATTGAATAAGAGCCGTCTCCCAAAAAACAGTTCCAGGTCTGAACAGTGATTAACAATCTAGGAATCGCGACGCAATTCCAGCTCACCTATTCCAAACAAGTTTTATGTTGTTGTGTAACCTTCTTGATTACTGTTAAAATAATAGAGCGAATATCTTCTAAAAACTTTTAACAAATGCTTTGTACCGACATTATGTCTGTAAATGTTTGGAGTTTTAAAAGTCCATCTTAATGTTTTTAGCCAGGGTTCAGGTGGGAGCTGGATAGGATGTAATTCGAATGTTGTAAAGTCCGCTAAGCTGAACGGTTTTTGGTATCGTTAAGATTAACGGATCACTTGCAGCGCTCAGGTGACATACTTATTTAGTTTGTTCTCTAATTTGAATACTTTTATCGGAATATCACTAAACTTGGTCACCATGTATTATATTGATAATCAGCCAGATAACTTTCTCAGTTAATACCAATCAATTGTCTTAAGTTTCGTTATAATAGTTCTGAGTTCTCTCCAATACGAATAGGTTTCTTCATCGAATCGGGACCAAACTATCTTCAAAATGTTTATATGTACAAAATTTATGTATCATATCTGAACTATACTTTTCTCCGGTCACTTTGGAGTGACTGTCCTTTAATTGTCTAAACTTGGTCGCTCTCTAACTTTAACTGCTTTTATTGATTATAACAAAAACCGCGTTGAAATGTTTATGGGTTTATAACACTGGCTTAGTTCTATAATCAACTAATTTAAAATAGCCCTGGAAACTTCAGAGTCCCTTTTCTTGAAAAGTCATAGCATGTTCCTCTCCTGTGTCATCACCAAACATTGACAAAATATTCCGACTAAGAAAGATTACCGAAACCCCCTTCAGAAGTGCACTAAATGCAGACAAGTTCTGTAACAGGTCAGATGGCGTAAGACACTCAAGACTGTTCAAATTTCACAAAATTCAATTAAGCCGTGTCCGTTGTCCATCTTTTTGGAACCATATGTGCAAATTTAACCCGTCTCTCATTTTTATCTCGTCTTTCTTTTCATCTGTTTTCATCTACTTTCTCTTTTTCTTTCTTTTTATTCTTTCTTTCTACCCTTTCGTTCGTTCGTGCTTTCTTTCTTTCTAATGTTCATCTATAAGTGAAATAATTTGTATACGATTCGACCTGTTTACATGTATTAGTAATTGTGTTTATCTTTGATATGGAAATAAATATAAGATAATACAATGTATGTACTTAGTATATGTTTACCGTCTTGGATCCTGAACCTCCATATTATGTTAGGAAAACACATTTACACTGCTATCTTCACAGACAATTAAAAAATTTTTTTTTGCTTTGAGATAATAAGAAATAACGCATGAAGCCTATTCAGTTTTATACATTTATTATAACAAAAGCTTCTAGGAAAGGTTTCACAAAATCTAACTTTTCACTTTGAAAAAAGAAGCAAACAAGAACTTAACTACCGTGAATATGAAAAATATCAACGGACGAAAACAAGCTCGCAACATGCGTCTCCAAGTTTATTTTTAAAAAACGCTGTATGAAAGAGGGACGTATTAAGCAGTTTTGTCATACATTTATGTGTACAACTTCTATAATTGGATCAATCTATTTGTGCGAAAGATATGTATATATATTAGGGTTTTATTGTTGAAACCGGATAATCCATATGATCAACGCCCCTAGAAGAGATTTTTTATTTAAGGTTTCGGGGAATAGTGCAAGATACAGAACGCTTCCCATTCCAGAAACACCGTATGTTTCTTTTACATGCCCGGTATGCAGCACCGATACATCGGACCTCGACTTTTTAGGTTTGTTAGTGAAGAAGCGGGGGATCGAACCTGCGATCCCTGGATTACAAGTCCAGCGCGTTACCACTGGACCACTGATCCGCTCTATTATGCGAAAGATAATTCTCTGGCAGGATATTTATATAAATATATTAAGGAACATAACTCGGCAAAGACCTTCCGCCCAATGAAAATATTTTCTCGCAAGATTTTAGACGAAAGCGTCGGTTAAAGAATTAACTACAAAATAACTCTTAATTCCACTGAAAATTCTGCAAAACAACGTGAATTTCAGGGTAAATTATGCAAGGGCTTTAACTGTGTGAATAACACGATAACAATGTCCGTACCCAGACATTTTGTAAGATATTTACAAATTCCACTTTTACTGAAGTTTTTTTTTTTGTTTAGTTAGAAAAGTGCAAAAGACAAACGTGGATGACCGTAAGACTCTAAAGTGGACGATAACTACAAGAAGAAAATGTTTTCCCAACCAGTAGTCACTTGGTTTTGGAAGATGATTGGAGACAAAAATCTATCAAATGTAATGAAAACAGACCGCACAAGAAAATACAGGTTACGTAATACAAAACACATCACATATATAGGGTTTTATGTACAACAGTTTAAGACAGCCTGGCAGAGCGCCCTTGGATATCTGCAGATCTCTAGAGTCGTACATGCTATCTATTTATTCACATGTGAAACCGTTTAGAAAGTCTCAAGATTTCAACTTAAACATTTATTCTATCATCTGTTCCATCACAAAAACGTTAATTGCAACTTCCTTAAAGTCATAATTTCATAACTGTAAATATCCAAAGAAATCTGTGTTGAACATTTGTCTCCCTTTGATTGATTTGGCTTTGTATATCTGACAGAGCGGCAGACGATATAATTGAATTTATTTATTTTTTTTATTATGGAAAATGTCTTAACACTGACAGTTCAAGTGTCATAACTCCTAAAACACAACTGACATACCCTGGCAAAAATTGTCACATCGGATTTATGTCATAACGCATTACTGTCCATTTTATCATTTATCATAAAGAAAAAAACAGTTTTAAATAAATTTTTCATTTGAAATGCCTGTAAGTTATGTCAGAACGAAGCTATTTTCCTTCTGTACTGGTTCAAGACTCTGTTTTAGCGGTGGAAGTTGATTGGCCTTCCCGTCGGCATCTGGCAGATCCATGTCGAAGATATTTGTCTGTACTACCTCGCCAGGTGGAACTACCTTTGTGCAGATAGGCTCAACCGTTGTATTAGATCTACTCCAGAGAATTCTGTTGGTCACGTGATCGTCGCCAGGTGACGTGGCCGATTTCGGTTTCTTCACGAAGCAGACGAAGATGATGACTATAACGATGATGAGATTCACGCCTCCTATAACACAGCCGACAATTATCCACGTATAGTTCCTGGATCCACCAGCTAAAGACAAAACAATAAAATATGAAAAGAACTAATCTAAAACTACGCGTAAATATTTAACACCATCATATATGCTCTTACTTTATTAACAAGATATTCGTATAAATCTATGTTATATTATCTATAGTATACGCCTTGCAAATTCATAATTCACTGTGCTCCAAGACTCCTATTTACGCTTCTTTTGCTAAATATATGTCGGGACAAACACTCTGTCAAACACTTTCCAGCTGTGATACTGGAGTGATGTTTGACCAATACTGCTACCTGGCCATAAACGAAACGGCCTCTGTTATTTATAACATTTACTGCGCAGCTCTGCATTTCTATACACATAAAAGGGCTTAGTTTCGTACTTTCGCTATGCTCTATTTTTACGACAGTTCAATAGGTTTGCCGAAAAACAATGTCGGCAAGTAAGCTACATAATAAATTTACTAAATCTTACTTGACGCTTGCGCTTTAGTAGTAGCAGAGGTTGACGTGGTGGTAGTAGTAGTAGTAGTTGTTGTTGTTGTTGTTGTCGTCGGACTTTCTGACTGAACGTTCATCTTAAATCCTTTAAACTGAACTGACACGTCTGTGGTAAACCATATGAACAGGTATTCCCCGGTCGATTCGTAGGTTGGCAAGAATTGTTCCAAACAGCAGTATTTATTCGCAATCACAGGCGCGGACTTGTCAAAGCCTGTTGTAAAACAACACTCAACATATATTTCTATTTTTATATTGTACATAAAAGTTTATCACCGTAAAACGTTTTTCGAGTAGTTTTTCTGATTGTATTCACCTCGATGCAATGCAAAACCTTTTCTGTTTGTAATGTATGATCCTTTGAACGCAGAAAAAATACGTACACATTAATTGTTAACATTAGATACATTTTTACGTGAACGATAAAAAAGTCGAGACAAGACGCCATGATTCATTTTACTACAAATTTGGAAGAGGTCGACCAAGATTAAGATCGACGGTAGTGCTTTCTCTTGGTATTTTACTTATAGTGCCTAGTATAAATCTGCTCAAAGACCATTATTCTCAGGTCACGTGGGCAGCGGGTTACTTCCATTCGCCGTCGTTGATGTAAACATCAACATGTATCTTATCAAGCTCGTTTCCTATTCCAAGTGATAATCTGAAACTTGGTATAACGTAAACACTAGATCGAATATATGCGTCTCTCTTCATTTAAAAATTGAGGTAATTCTGAGATGAAAACTGTGGACACAGTCAATTTTTTTGGAAAAGTAAGAGTTGTCGTTCGTTTCATAGAGGGCGCAATCTACGCCGATAAAAATAGAAAAGCGCATTTCACGTTTCAGGCGCAATCTATGCTGTGGTAAATGGAAATATGATTGCTTTTTCCACTTATACAGTCTTTGACATTATAGAAACGAAGTGCAGTTGCCTGAATATTCTTCTTTTTAAAATATATATGATATTATCTTAGCATTTTTTTCCCTCCCATTAGAAACTTGTCACCGTGGTCTAATTAGTAGCGACGTTAGCTCACACATTTTGTATAAATGTACTTTTTACGAATCCCACCGACACCCATTTTTTTGTACTTTTTTTCTGCTGTTTTAATCATCATTTTTAGCTTTTAAACCATTTAAGAATATTTTAGGGCAAATAATAATAATCATCATTCATGTCAAATTAATACGGATTATGGTAATGAAAAATTGAGACGTATCAGGAACGGTATGATATAGGGCATTCTCGGACATACTGTATAAATATTATTTGATAATAGTAACTTTTCGGTACTTGAGGTCAGTTAGTAGATGTGATGTCGTGTCAATTTGCTTGTTCAACCAGAATTGGTTTCCTCGAGTTCTTTTGGGGCCATGCCTCAACATCAACCATCACCACCAATTTCCAAAATATTTACATGGCATTATTGTTTGGTGGCCCGCTGTGATACTTTGTATCACGGTTTTTCTTGTACGAGTCCCTATTACTCAGATGGGTACATTTACTCAGTGCTCAGATAGTGTACATTTCCTCAGTACTCAATTGGGTACATTTCCTCAGTACTCAGTTGTGTACATTTCCTCAGTACTCAATTGGGTACATTTCCTCAGTACTCAGTTGTGTACATTTCCTCAGTACTCAATTGGGTACATTTCCTCAGTACTCAGTTGTGTACATTTCCTCAGTACTCAGTTGGGTACATTTCCTCAGTACTCAGATGGGTACATTTCCTCAGTACTCAGATGTAGAGTATGTTTCCTTATCATTAGATCGATCATCTTTGCTTAGTACTCTTATGGAACGCCATGGCCGTCTTATTATGACTTGTTTGTTTATATGCGGTAGATATTTCGTTATATGCGGTAGATATTGTATAATAATTACTCGTGCGAAAATCCGGATTCGTTATAATCCGGCAATATACGGTATCGTTCGGAAACATCATAACGACGAAACTATCGCATGTAATGAAAATACTACAGTATAATATAATGAAAATACTACCGCATATAATGTTTGAAGCACAGTATATAAGGAAATCGCATGTACAGCATATAATGCGAAATCCACAGCGTTTCATTTTGCACATCATATAATGTAAAAAGCACCACGTATAAAGTTTTATCTACTACACACAATAACAAAGCTACTGCATATATTGGTGTTTGTACCACACACGCACTGCATACAAAGACAATACCACCACATATAAGAAAAGTCTTACTACTTATAACAAAGATTGTACAGTATATAAAGAAAAAAGTACCACGCATAATAGAATTTCTACTGCACATAATGAAATATCTACTGCATATAATACAATATCTACCGCATATAATGAAATATCTACCGCATATAAGCAAACAAGTCATAATAAGACAGTCATGGCCTTCCATATACTTTGATAGAACACTTTACTCCATGCATGATATGTACCGTCATAAACTCTGACGTAATCGTTAAGACAAACAGTATCTTTGTTTTCCATCTCGCAGTCTAATACTGTAACTGTAATGGTATGGTTTGTAAGGTTGGTAAAAATACGGTACTCGTAATCCAGATCTCTGAAATGTAAAATCAAATTGTTTATAAGTTTGAGGACTGAATTAAATAAAAACCAAACACAACAGTATACCAGTCATATTGTACAGCAATGCTCAATAGCACACGTTTGAAAATAAGTTGATTTCTTTTATTGTAGGACCTTAGTTCTTTCTACTTTTAGAAATTGTGTTGGATGACAAGTTCAATATTATTCTACTAGTATATCGCCTGACTGTGATATTACTGAATGCAATACCCCGTGCTCTGGTATAGTGTGATATTCCTTTGTCAAGGAGGCATATATCTCTACTGTCTGGTTTCACTTGAAGCAGTGCACAGTAGGAATACTTTGTACATTAAATGTATAAACTTACGAAGGGTATTCGCCATCAGCATATCCAGGTGAGTACAGTGATGACGGTGTCAGCGTCGCCTCTATCGTTTCGTTTTGTCCTGAAAGGCAACATAGCAAAACCATCAGTCTGCATTATCGCTCTCATAAAACCTATGTATGCAAGTGCTCATTTGTTGGTATTCATAAACTATTCTGACATGACTAAAGATTTTGGCTCTACATAAAAAGAGTAGAACAAATATTTTATTATCCCATAAACCACGTTTGGGCCGATATGCCGTCAAAAATACGTCATATTGTACCACATGACGTTTACTATATATCCTCGTAGTATATAACGTTTTGCATTTGTTCAACTTTTTAAATATCTGGTCATGTTATAATTGCAGTTAAATTCTTTTCCATGTTGATATCGTCTAATAAACACGACTCCTTCTTTCTGATGTGCAGTTATAAACCTAGTCTGGTTCCCTGTTGCACTGGCATGCTATAGTACACCAGACAAAGCTCAATAATGGCGACGCCCAGTAGAAGCTCAAAAGTATACACAAAAGTATCTCGACACCTCTACCAAATCAGGCAAAAAGTAAAGCCCAAGCATATCAGCTTCAGTGGATTCAGCAGCCAAAAGTGAATGTATCATTTACAAAGTGGTTACTGTCTGAAAGACTATCTCCATAAAGTTGGCATAGAAAATTCAGCAAACTGTAGCTGTAGAAAACCAGAGACTGTTGCTCACTATATATCAGAATGCCCCATATAGGAGGGTCTCCGGGAGAAATTCAAACATTTCTTATACACTGGAGTGAATGACTTTAGTTAAGTTAACACCCGTTGCTGACCGAACACGAACACGACCCACACAAAGAGTACCGCAGAGTCAAACTTGAAAGTCTGAATGACTTTGTAAAGTCATCCAAACTATTCAACTAATTATTTACACCGCCACAACCAATTTCGGTTAAATTATATCTGTGAGTTGTTAGGTGATTCTACATGAGAAGAAGTTTAGCCTATAATACCGGAGTGTTAAAACGGCCATGAGATGGCTGAGATGAACTGTTTAGAAAGTGAAAATGATAAAAGGATTGATCATTAAAAACGTATGTGTTTATTTGAAATACTTCTTGACAGAGTTTAAAGAATCGAGAGGTTTTTTTAATGTTCAGTCGTCTGTGAACGTTGAAAACGGTGACAAAGTTGGACCAGTAAGTGTACTATATTTCGGACAAGTTACTTCAAAAAGACATTTCGGATATGACACTTTTTTGTAATTTTTGACGCCCAAGTCGAGCCTAAAATGTTTAAAGTTAAAGCTGAAAGTAAAAAAAGAGAAAAAAAGAATGTTAACGAATATCTACCACATCCGAAAGTACGGCTATTTTCACTGTTGTTTATTTCTCGTAATATTTTATTGGTCAATCAAATATTGATAGCAATTAACATTGGGTTTATGTTGACAAATCACATTCTGCAAGGTTTTTTTAATGATCAATTTCTACATAAAACTCGCTATTTATTCAATGTACAACATTGATAGTGGCGCCGCCATTATTGAGATTTACCTAACACCCGGCCTTCGTGGTTAATTTCTGCGCACCAGAACACAAATCTTAGTTTATTAGACGATGAACACCGCTGGAATGGATAATATTTCATAATTGGATGTCTGACTTGGCAGACTGAGAGGACGTCGTCGTCTAAACCAGATTCAACAGTATTTAGTTCATTCTGTGTTTATTATCTTGGTTTCTTAACACATGAAACAGTGGTTGAATCTTTAGTGCAATATCGATTTATAAATTTACCCTTTTCACCTTTTAAACATAAAAAGTAAGAAATTGTGAAATTCCCAAAGATCTAATTTGGCAGCGACAAATTTAGATTTTAATTAGTAAAGGTTAGTTCAAATGCTAATTATATGCGGCAACGTGCATTTTCATTTAAAATGTTATCAAGTGCAAAAAGTGCAGAAACATTTTTGTTATGGAACAAAATTATTGCAAAAATTGAATCATGCCTTTTGACATGCCAACTTGCCTTGTTACGTGTTTGTTAAAATCTATGTTAAATTTATTGCTATCTGCGATTAGATTACCATGCACAATCTCATGCTTAATTAACAATGCTTTAATTAGAAAATAGATTTTTCTTTTGAGTGATATACCGGTTATTCTAACACTATTGAAAATTTCTCCTAAATACGCGAAGAAGGATTTGAGCGTGATATGCCTTACCAATTATATCACTCTATTTTTGGCTGCTGAATGCGTTAAAACGTTTGGATTGACATTGTTATGAATGAATGCGAAGTGATTTAAACAAATTGTAATTGATTGTCGTTTAGATGCTTCGTAATTAATCACTCAGGCCTATGGTCTTCATGTTTAAATTACTACGCATCTAAACTTCACACAGTGATATACTATCCAAGTAAAATGTATTACTATTCTAATACGTTAATTCGAACCATTAATCAAAGGACTGAAAGTACTGGAGGATCGATTGTCTCTGAATAACACAGTCTGCACACATACATGTGTAAATATCAGGACAACACAGACTGACACATACATGTGTAAATATCAGGACAACCCTTACTCGAGTAAAGTAACAAAGTGGAGACACAACTGTCCACATATTTTGACTTTTGAACATTTGTGTAAACTTTACTTTTGAGATAGGAACCCATGTGCCTACCTTTTGCATTCAGTGACTATGCTCAACTACCCTATGAAGTATTATAGTTGTGAACGGTAACTGAAAAGTTGATTTTGACAAAACTGAACTGAAAATTCATAATTTGAACAAATTTTAATGTCATTCAAAAGTTATAGGATATGTATAGGGTTGATTGTATTGTGCCAATTAATTGATTCGGATTTAACGTCGCACTCAACAGCTAAGGTCATATGGCAACTTCCAGCTTTCATGGAGGAGGAAGACCCTGGGTGCCGATTCGGGCATTATTTCAGTCACGAGCGGGCACCTGGGTAGAACATAGATAGCTTCCAGACATAACAGAATTCGACCCAAGTAGGGCACGAACCTACAGCGGTGAGGGACAGGTGATCATCAGGCAGTGGCCTTAACCACTCGGCCACAGATGCCATTGTATGATGCCAAGCAACTGTCTGAAGTTTTAAGGCTTTAATGGTTACAGAGAAAGTGAATTTAAAGAAAGCTTAACCAGATATAAAACGACAGTGCCGACTGACGTCAAGCAGGTTATGACAATGGCTCTTCTGTTTTTCATAGAAAAGCTAAAAATGGATAAATCAATCTTTTGTTATAAATTGATTCAGTATATACCTATTGTAGAACAAGTACTTGCAGCTTACATTAACTATCCCGGTAAGTGCTTCCAAAATACTGCGAATTGCAATATACCAGACCAATTGCGCACCCCTAGTCATTACCAGCCTCTCTACAATGCTGTTTTAAATTTTCATAACTTGTCTAAAACAACAACTGAATGTTTAATTAGCAGGCTATTATCTTTCATATTTAACATATTTTAGACTCTAGTAGTATTTCGTAACAAGTAATGATAATAATAATAATAATAATAATAATAATAATAATAATAAATATAATAATAATAATAATAATAATAATGATGATGATGATGATGATGATGATGATGATGATACAATATAATTAATGTATGTATGAATGTACCCGCCAAAATATAGTGTAGCAAAATAATCATGGTAAAGTTTGAAAGTTTTAGTTACAATACAATACAATACAATAAATCCTATTTGTATTTATATTGAGTTAATATCTGTTCTTTGTAAATGACAGCATGATCCAGAGAAATGAATTTGATTTTCCCTTTAGATTATTGCATTTCTGTCTACATTTAAAAAATAGTATTTAAGACATGTAGATCTATGTGAATTCTTACAGTTATTCGTACCCAGGTACGAACCGACTTCGGAAAAATGCGGACATTTTCATACCATTTTCGAATCACGCATTTACATAAAATACAACAATTATAACGTGTTTAAAGCATAAATATATGTTGTCATATTTCAAAAAGACATCTAAAAGTGCCTCTGTAAAGTTAATTTGCTGATAAGTTTCAGTTTTATACCTAAACGCGTAAAGGCATATTTTAGACTAGTGTTTTAGGCGCTATAGTGCGGTATATCTTTAAAGACACTACATGACAACTAGTCAGACCGAACACTTCTGATGCTAGAGGCGTTGGCAAGTTACAAAAAAATCGTTGTTTTTTATGTTGACTTCCGAGTTTTGTAATTTAAAATTCAAGAGTACCTAGTGGTTCCATAACGTATTACGATGTTCCGATAGTTTATGATCACAAAAACAATATCGGATAAAAGACTTTTAATTATTCGGCCTGACTAGTTGTCGTTTAGTGTCTCCGGGCTGACTAGTTGTGATCAGAACCGCGTAGGAAGATAGTTCTATACAGAACAGATACCTCGTTGATATTTTAGTTACAAATTATAAGAAAAACAACAATATAATATTATGCTATTCTGAAATGTTTTGATATTATTTAGATCTGTTACTATATAATATTTAAAACAGAAGACAGTATAATTCGTAACAACTGAATATATGGAACTTCTTGATTATATGTTGTGCGTTCGGTCGTAAGGAAAGCTATACTCTGTTAACATTGGACCGATTGAAAATCAATCGATCCAAAACCTATTTACTGCACTACAATGAACTTGCTGCTTTGTACTCGTAGAATTCTGTGCATTCCCTGCACTTTGTGGAATTTTGACTGTACTGTTTTACTCCTCCATTAAGACACTATTTTTGCTGATATTACAGTCGATATCAGAAGTATAATAGACTATCTCTACTAAAACGAAAGATATCTCCTTGAAATGAGAGATATATTCCTTTTTAGATTAAAGTCATATTACCCTTCAAAATGGTCACATTAGTTAATAGTTAAGAATGATGCTTAAAACACAGCGGGTGCTTTGAAAACATATAAGAAATAAGTTTTACCAAGTTATTTCTGTTATTGACGAATAAAAATTAAGATATACATAGCCGAAAGGGATGAGTAGGAAGTTGGCAGTAGCAGTAGCTGGCAGTAGCAGTAGCAAAATCGTGAAGTTGGCAGTAGCAGTAGTTAGCAGTAGCAAAATCGTGAAGTTGGCAGTAGCAGTAGTTAGCAGTAGCAGTAGCAAAATCGTGAAGTTGGCTGTAGCAGTAGCTGGCAGTAGCAGTAGCAAAATCGTGAAGTTGGCTGTAGCAGTAACTGGCAGTAGCAGTAGCAAAATCGTGAAGTTGGCAGTAGCAGTAGCTGGCAGTAGCAGTAGCAAAATCATGAAGTTGGCAGTAGCAGTAGTTAGCAGTAGCAGTAGCAAAATCGTGAAGTTGGCAGTAGCAGTAGGTGGCAGTAGCAGTAGCAAAAACGTGAAGTAGGCAGTAGCAGTAGTTGGCAGTAGCAGTAGCAAAAACGTGAAGTTGGCAGTAGCAGTAGCTGGCAGTAGCAGTAGCAAAATCGTGAAGTTGGCAGTAGCAGTAGTTAGCAGTAGCAGTAGCAAAAACGTGAAGTTGGCAGTAGCAGTAGCTGTAGCAAAAACGTGAAGTTGGCAGTAGCAGTAGTTGGCAGTAGCAGTAGCAAAATCGTGAAGTTGGCAGTAGCAGTAGCTGACAGTAGCAGTAGCAAAATCGTGAAGTTGGCAGTAGCAGTAGTTAGCAGTAGCAGTAGCAAAATCGTGAAGTTGGCAGTAGCAGTAGGTGGCAGTAGCAGTAGCAAAAACGTGAAGTTTGCAGTAGCAGTAGTTAGCAGTAGCAGTAGCAAAAAGCGTGAAGTTGGCAGTAGCAGTAGCTGGCAGTAGCAGTAGCAAAACCGTGAAGTTGGCAGTAGCAGTAGTTAGGAGTAGCAGTAACAAAAACGTGAAGTTGGCAGTAGCAGTAGTTGGCTGTAGCAGTAGCAAAAACGTGAAGTTGGCAGTAGCAGTAGTTGGCAGTAGCAGTAGCAAATAAAAACTCTAGAACGCTTGGGCCTAGGATTTTTTTTCGATGGAGGTAGGGGGGGCGGGGGGTTCAAGGTCACTGTTACTAAAAATAGATTTTTTCAATATTTTTTTGCGTTTTAATTTTTCTTTTTTTTTGGCAAAAAAAATTTTAGGGGGTCAAGGTCAAGGTCACAGTTACTAAAAATAGTTTTTTTTCGATTTTTTTTAGTTTTAAATTGTTAGGTCAAGTTCACTTATTAAAAATAGTGTTATTTTTGCGATTTTTTCGTTTAAATCTTTAAATTGTTTTAAGCAAGTGTCTTTTCACAAAAACACACATGAAACAGTCAAGGTGACGTTTTGTAATTAGAGTCAAAGTCAATGTTAAATTCTCATATTGTTCTACGGAGATGACCGTTTCGTTTTCCTTTTAGAATTTTTTGTTTGAATTCTACAATTTCTAGAGACGCCGTTTTTCACGAATTTAACAGTGTGGGATACTTAAGAGTTGGTTGTGATAACTGACGACACGTGGTTGATACGTCCAGAAGTAATATTAATTGGGGCTGTGGTGCATACTTTAGGAAGCTGTGCTACCAGGGCTACATGGTAACTGAAGGACGCGGGACTGGGCCCGTTAGGTGTACTGTTACATAGGAAGCAGATGTAAACAGGGCTGCATTGATTGTAAACGGTACGGTGTTGAGGTCATTTGGCTGCGGGGCCATACATGGAATCTGTGGAAGGATTGTGTTTATACAAATGAAATTTATCAGACTTCGAAGATACGAAACAATGAGTAATCAGGGCCGCCGGGATATTTTGGGGGAGAGACTTCGTCCACAAGGCGCCAGGGATACACGGTTAGCGAGGTAACCAGGGCCTTTCAATTCAATTCAATTCAATTCAATATACTTTATTTAACGACGGTTACACAATAAACAATTTCAACATCATTTATCTCACTTGCAGCCGTCAACTAATTTCAACATCATTTATCTCACTTGCGGCCTTTGTTGATATGTGGAAACCTAAGGGGCTAAGTTCTTGGAGCGCTGAGGATACTTTGTTAAGCGGTGTAAACAGCCGATACACTTTAGGTCACATACCTATGAACTATGGCTTGTTGCTTTTCTAGGTAAGATAGGGATGTAACAAGGGGTCTGAAAGGCAGTTTTACGATTTCACGTGGTTTCAGGAGTTCAGTGGCATAAGTACGTAGGTTCTAAATATGCTTGAGTTGTGAAGGCGTATATGTATGGAACGCCTTTACTGTCTTATGATGTTGTATTGTATTATACGCAGTCCATTTTCATGTATACAAGGTGCATATTTCATTTGACATGGTACATTCTTCATGATATACACTGCCTTTTCCGTTACATATGGTGGTTATTTAATAATTTGCATTGCAACCACTTGAAGATACAGTAGAATAACCATTATATCGTGTGCAAACAACGTCATATGCAATACAAACAACATTATATGCAGTACAAATGACATGTTCGGTCCATTCTACTATATACATGGTGTATACAGCATTATATGCGGTGCATTTTTCATTACGATGATCATACTTTCCGGCATTCTCCGTAATTATTTTTCCGGAAAATACCGAGTAAAACAGATCAATATCACTATAAATAGCAGTCACGTCATCAACCATAGACGTGCGTAATGTATAGCACTACCGAGTCCATATCTCATTAAATACTTATTATATAATGTATTGCATTGAAACTTAAATAATCAAGTAAGATAATTATATCTTGTATATAATGCAAACTATCTTTTTCGACTAAGAAATTCTCGTTAAAGTTTTGCATGCAACTACATAAAAGCTGCTCGTTCACAGTTGTCGTTGAGAAAATTAAATTTTCAACAATGATATACTAATATATAGAACATAAAACTAAAGGCTAGAATGAATAACACAAGTAAAAATCTAGGTAGGAATTTGCAAAAATCGATTGAATATGTTGGTTGTACGGCACCTTTACTCTACATGCATATGTTTATATTGGAATTTCAAAAGCGTGAAATGATTTCCAGTTTGGAAGCGTATTATTTCAAATCTACAGATATACATTACAGGAATTTGTACTTGAACCTTTTTATATGACTATTCTTCTAAAATATGATTTTCATACAGTTTGAAGAACTTTATTTTTGCACCAAAATCTGAGAGCGAGCAGCTTTAAAGTCCATATCTCAATTACTTGATGTATTGCATTTAAACTTTATACAAGGTTTCCCAGTCATCACACCTACGTCAATAATCAAGTTAGATAACTTTATCAACTATATAACTATATAAATAATGCAAATTATGGCTCTTTATTTTTCGACTTAGACATATGTTTAAGTCCATATCTCAGTAACTACTTGATGTCTAGTAAGAACATTTGAAGAGCTCGCTTTGGGATTGCTTTTTGTGCCGGTCTGTACAAGGTCAAGGTCACCATTACTGAAGATAGAAAATCGGTTTATGCTCAATATCTTGACTATCTTTGAGGTACATGCAAGCGCTACTCGATGTTAACTGTACGGTGTCATAGCAAGTTTTTCTTAGACCGCTCGGTAATTTCCGCCGAGAGTATTTTAGAGACTGTCTTCAAGTATCATCATCATAATGCATATAATGCCGTATGTACAGCTTATGAAGCTGTTTGCAACAAACATAATTAAAAAGTATTTACTACATACAAAGTTGTTAACACCATGTATATTGACATATACACCACACATATTGATTTATTATCTTAGTATAAGTAATAATTCACCACGTATACAATGAAACGAACGCACTTCATACATTTAAACATCTACCACACCTATTAATCAACATACAACGTATAAAGGTACAACTACTGCATATAATCAAAATACCACCTCATGTATCGAAAAACTGACTGCATATAATGCTGTTTGTACTGCATATAACGTCGTTTGTACAACATATAATGGTTAAACACCATATATAAAAGAAAATGCACCGCATATCACTAAAACGTTACCCAATCTAAATGTGCATGTACCATGTCAAATGAAATATGTACCTCGTATACATGGAAATGTACTGCGTATAATACAACACACCATGATAAGACAGTAAAGGCGTTCCATATATATGCTTCACGTGCTGCGTTGATACTAGTTTTACGTCAGTGGATGAGGGGATACTATTACCTATGGAAGCGGTGTTACCATGGTCCGCATTGAACACAGGGCTTCGTTCGCGGGGCTGCGAGGAAACTAAGAAACACTATCGGATACGGGGCGAACTTCATGAGGCTGCGGGGAAACTAAGAGTGCAGGTCTTACTTTACGCGGCTGCGGGGAAACTAGGTATCGCACGGCTAACTTCACGGGTCTTCGCGGAATTTGATGCTACATGTACGGGGCAAACTTCAAGGGACTGCGGGGGAACTAGGTGCTACAGGGCTAACGTCACGGATCGTTGGGAAACTATGTGCCATTAGGCTAACTTCACAGAGTTTCGGGGAAAATTAGGGGGTACGGGGCTAACTTCACAGGGCTGCGTGGCTAACTTTCTACTCGTAACAAGGTGGGGTATTTTTCTTTCGAATTGGGCGAAAAATGATACAATGCAGGTGTGTCTGAAATATATGTCAGTTTTACGAACACGAAGGCCTTAAAAAGACTTCTTATTGTAGATTAATGTATATTATCATGAATGAACAATATTGCCCAATATATTTTACCTGTTTCGTTTCTTATACATCGGAGCGAATGATAAAATAAATTTTATAACATATCTTAATTTATAGATTGAGGGCCATGGGTTCGAGCCCTGCTACCGACCATTTCTTTTATGTGAGAAAGTTGAAAGTTTCTTACGGATAACAGATGGTTATGTTAACTGCCCGCTTGTTAAAATGGCCAAAATACGGTTAGAACGGGCGAAAACTCCAACAACAACAGCAATATCTTAGTAACTCAGTTCACAGTAAGAAGTTAACTTTAAGGAAAATACACTGAAAATTGCTCATATATTCAAAGGTCTAACGTCCATCGTGACCTCATTTCCTTGTCCTAATATTCAGACAGTGGTATTAAAATGTAGCTATGAGACAGACATTCACGAACATGTATCATAAAGAAATATAGCAAAAAAAAGGGGGCAAATACAGCATGAAAACATTCGATATGCGGTCATAAAATAAATTTTCTAAAAAAATGTCTTATGCTTAAAGGTCTTACCCCTGCATGGTTGTACATGTAGTATACAATTATCTACACGTACATATGTATCAAATAATGTTCATATCTTATTCCAAATACTGAATTATGAACGGAAACCGTGTATCATTAGTTTTCTAAAGTGAATATGAGCGTCGCGATACGTGACAAGCATGTCAGACATAAAGGCGAAAATATGATAAGGTGATACGACGGGACTAACACCGGATACAGCTCCTTTCGAATACACCTCCCCAGTTAGCTGTATTCGGTGCGCATTAACGTATACAGCTCCCCGGAGAGCTGTATTCGGTGCGCATTAACGAATACAGCTCCCCTTACGAAATGGGAGCTGTATTCAGGGTATTTGTACCTGTTTTCGAATACAGGTCCCCGGGGAGCTGTATCCGAAAGGAGCTGCATCCGGTGTTACAAGGGACAATAACACGGCAGGACGATGCGAATTGACGATAACACGATGCGAAGATCGTGTTTTCGCATCGTTCCATCATGTCTTCGCATCGTGTGGCACTAACGGAACACCGTGTTTTGGGACAATTGCATAAAATGCCCTATCAGTCAAATTATGAAATGTTCATTAAAACAAATAATTGTATTTTTTATTTTTAGCGACAAGTGGTAATACATTTAGCGGGGCTGCACCCAGGTCTTAGCTTTTGATTAGTCTTTGTTTTAGAAACCAAACTCGACGCCAAATTCAAAACCGGTTTAAGATCGTCTTGATCTTTTTTGTATTGATAGTAGTCTAAATATTTCTTATATTGGGAAGTCGTTTATTGATACAAGTGACATACAAGAGCATTTGAATTGAACATGCACAATAGATAGCTAGTTTTGTGTCACACCGTGAAAGGAATGACAGGGACTCAAACCCGGGACCCTTCGCTTATAAAATGAATGTTGTACTGATTGAGCTATCCGACCGCCAACACATATCTCCTATTTATAATCAAATCCGTTACCTTGACACTCTCCCCCACCATGTTCAAATACCTCATTGAATTGCAATGTGTATCTTCAAATAAAGCAATTGCAGGCGTCGGAGACTAACCTTACAATATCGTCACGGTCCAATGTTTGGCACCAAATATGTCAAAGAGTGAAAAAGGATGTGCAGCATGACAGAGATTCGAACTCGGGACTAGCTTACATGGCACATGCTTAACCGACTGAACACTCCGGTCGCTTACGCATCGTCTTCCTTGTTCATTCTTCCCGACCAGTTGAAATACAGTGAGTACCACCAAGACGTCAGATCCTGACTAACATGATAAAAATTGGCACGGCGCCAAATGTTACAGGGCGAGAAAAATGTACAACATGACGGGACATGAACTTGGGCAACGCTCAACCGACTGAGCTTTCCGGCCTTCTACACATCTTCTCCCATATTTATAATCAAGATCAAGTCCGTAACCGTAGCAAGCACGAAATTTATAAAGGCATAAAGTTATTACGAATTCAAATGAAACGAACTAATAGAGCATGCGGAACAACACGACGCCAAGTAGACTATTTTGCACCTTGAATTTAGGCTAGGTGTATCCCAGTTATTTGTTTTATAGTGTGCAAGCACAACAAGTTTGATCTCATAGCAACAAAACCATTATAAGTAAGATGTTCAGTCACTGTAGGCAACCCCGTATCACTATCTCCCTAGACTCATTTACAGTACATGTCTATGTCTATGTTTTACTGCTCATAGTCGTTAACGACGCGTTGTTTGGGACATTTGTTAAAATATTATTATATGCATGATTATTATAGATAAAAGTTAAAAAGATCGATAAAGACTATTTTAAAAAACATATTAAAACTCAAAAAAAAATATTGAAAAAAAGATCTATTTTTAGTAACAGTGACCTTGACCTAAAAAAAAATTTTTTTTGCTTTAAACAATTTAATGATCAAAAAATAAAATTCGAAAAAAAATCTATTCTTAGTAACAGTGACATTGACCCCCCTCCCCCAATCGAAAAAAAATGTCCTAGGCCCAAGCATTCTTGAGTAATCGTTTGCTACTGCTACTGCCAACTACTGCCTACTTCACGTTTTTGCTACTGCCACTGCCAACTTCACGATTTTGCTACTGCTACTGCTAACTACTGCTACTGCCAACTTCACGATTTTGCTACTGCTACTGCCAGCTACTGCTACTGCCAACTTCATGATTTTGCTACTGCTACTGCCAGCTACTGCTACTGCCAACTTCACGTACATCCGAAAGGGTGGATTTTTTATTTTTGACTAGGATGAATTTTTTACAGATTTCCTCTATATTCAATGTGAATGAAACTGTTATACAGATAAATCACTGATTAATGTTTTATTTAAAAAAATTGATGGTCACTTAGAACGGTAATATCACTTTAAATAGTAAAATGGCTTGCAATAGTAAACGATCACTTTACTTACCCATTCCTAAAAGCGTCCTCACTTTTTCACGTTATAGTGATATTATTCAAGAGACCTTACTGAAAAATCTAAGTCGAACACATCGCATTTCTATTCAATTACACAGTTTCAGATATTGTCATATGGAACGCCACAGCTGTCTGATGTTGTCATATTTCTTTTTGTCTTGTCCACCCCGTGTCTTATAATGTTAAATTGTTGCGTGATTGTGTCAGGACACGGTGCTCACAAGTAACACCAAATTGACAAATCAACACAGCCGATTGACATAATCACACGCTGTATAGACAAGATCACATGATAAGTAGACTTGTTAACACACTCTTTTAACATAGTAACACGGTTGTTTGTCATAATAAGACGCATAGACAGGTCAACATCACACACTAACAAATCAACACGGCAATTTGACATAATCACACGCTGTATAGACAAGATCACATGATTAGTGGATTTGATAACACATCCTTTTAACATGATGACACATTTGTTTGACATAATAAGACGTATAGTGGACAAGTCAACACCACACATTGACAAATCAACACGGCCATATAACATAATCACGCGCTGAATAGACAAACCGCATGATAAGTGGACATGATAACACGAAATTTTAACATAACACGTTTGTTTGACGTAATAAGACGCATAGTGGACAAGTCAACACCACACACAGACAAATCAACACGGACATTTGGCATAATCACACATAGTATAGACAAGATCGCATGATTATTGGACATAATAACACGCAATTTTAACATAGTGACACGTTTGTTTCACATAACAAGACGTATATTGGAGACGTCAACACCACAAATTGACAAATCAACATTGCCACTTGACATAATCACACAATGTATACGATCACATGATTAGTGGTCACAAAATTTTAATCATAAGAACTGACTATGTCGTCGATGATGTCTTGCATTTTTGTTTACATAGATACGAGATGTATTAATCCAAAAGCGTAAAACTACCGAAAAGTAGGCCATAGCTTTTTGCTAAATAAATACTTTGTTTTGGTAAACAAAGTTTGAAAAAAACCTGTTACAAGTGTAAAAGCTGTGTGTTTAAACCAGTAACCACCAAGGTATCATGTTTCGTCAAAAATCTTGACATTGGGCCTGTTGCAGAGATGAGAGTGAGTTTAAGAAACGATAAATCTGCAAATTAAGGATGTTCAATAACCTTATCCTTCAAAATTTAAGAAAGGGAAGGGTAGTAAAATTGTTTTTCTTTAAGTGGTATATGGGAAATATGACCTGTCTTGTCAGAATATCACCCTCGCAGAACATACATTATTACAACGGTTTTCACTTGTCCAACAGTTTTTTTACAGAGGCAATTACAACTGTTACAATAAAGAACGAAAAAAAAACCACAAGTGTATCGGACTTCGGGTTATTCCAACATCGACAACCAGGACCTAGACCTCTTATACAGAACTGTGATCATGTATTTCAATACTAGACAAAACAAATATCTTGTGATTTGCAAAACTATAGTCTGAATTGACCTCTGAGCTACGATTGGTATGTTTTCCTCGCTTTGTACCGTTGTTTTACTCAATGCTCGAAATCAGACTTTAGTATGGAACCCACACATCCATGTCCTGGGCATCACCAGAATAACCTGACTCTGATCAAATTAAATTATATTTATAACGATGTGCTTAATCTCACCTTGTAAGGTATTAAATATGCAAGCTTCTGTCTGACTTTAAGGATCTTAATTTAAATTTAGAAATAATTTGATACACGCTTTACCTTCTACTACTACGAACATCAAAGAAGTGGTGAGCACAAAAATCGTCAGACAACTTCTAATGTCCATCTTCTCTTCAGTTGACCAGTTGTATGTCCAAATTAATGACCTGAAATCTTAAAAAAAAATGAAAGAAATTTTCTTTCAACACAATCCTTTCTTTACAGGTAAATGTTGTTACATGCGTATACGGGTTCCCGGTAAACTTTAATGTCTGGTGTTTTCAATCAAATTTATTCAGGGATTCTATTCTTTACAAATTTAAATATTTTATTTGAAAAAAGAATTGTTCCTAGGTACATCTGAAATATCCTGTCAAACGTGATTGTTTCAAATGTGTTCTGCATGAATGCGTCGCCTTGCTGATAAAGGACCGTTAGTAAATATTTCATTACGTTCTATAGTCGGTAATAAAAGATGAACAATGAACCTCTATAGACCCATTCCCAACCGTTACAAAAACGAGATGATCGTAGCAACGGTTGCCAATTATGACTGGAAAATATTAGTCGATTTAAGCGCTATCCGCTTAGGAACTATTGAGGTTTAGTATTCCAGTAAAGCATTCGCTGGGATCTTTTGTCGCTATAATTAATCGTTTTTTTTATTAGAGATTGCCGTGTCCGCATATTGCCACCGTCAGCTACAATAAAGTCCCGTTGATTACATCGTGAAATTATATAAATATTATGAGAAATGCGTCCCATTAAATAAAAATCTTAATTATTTTAAGATTTATTTTTGTAGCCGGTTATTGAATTGTATTGTAGCCTATGCTAGTAGTTAAAACTAGAAAAAGTTACTGGCCTAAAATTGACACAATCGGTAAGGACAGGGAACACCCTGGAGCGTATCTATAGTCTTCAATCATTGAATTCAAAACTTTGTTACGTTTCAAACTATCAAACATTTTATGTGACAAACTATGGTGGCTGATTTGGGTAATTTGAGCCAACTCGGGACGAAAACGCGAAAAAAAGCAAAGCAATGGCGTGCTAGCAGATATGCCTTCTGACGAAACGACATAATATTAACAAGACCCCCCCCCCACACACACACACAAACGGATTCGCTGTTTTAAATTTCGAAAGTTGAAAAGCGAGTGCCCGAAAAATTGATGAATCATTTGATGAATTTGGCGCCTACACGCCTCGCCTTCGTCCAATCAAAAAGCAGAAACCCTACAAGTTTTGTCGTTTAAATTTTCGGTGTGCTTTCGTGATTTTGCTCTTTCGCCTTACAGCAGACATGTGCAAATATGAAGATACGTGTATTTCACATTAAGAAACCAAAGTAATAAGTCGATGATTTTTCGGGTTCTCGCTTATTTGCGTGGAGCCAAAGCGAAAACACGACAAATTCGCAATACGGTTAGCCAAAGCGATAAAACCCCGAGCGAAATCTGTAACACCAAACTTGAGAAAGTGCCTCTTTCATGTGGTGAATATTTTGTGATGTTAACCCTTTAGTCTGATTTGTCGTACATGTATGGGGCGTTATTTTTGGCGCATTAGCGGGCGGCGGTAAATCGCAAACCCGCAACTGATGTCGCGTTGGCGGTCAGCAAAATACCAACATGAAATTAACAATGTCGATTTTCGTTTTCGAGTGTGCTACGGGCGTGAAAAAAGAGTATAAACAATATTAACATTTAATTTATTCGATTTATTTTCGTACTTTTATATCTAACCGAAAGCTTTTTTCTCAGATTAGTCACTTATTTTGTACCATTTTATTTTTTTATTAACTATATTAAGATAGACCTTTTAAAGTTAGTAAAATGCCCAATTTATATTTGACAACTCAACGAAATAAAAATACTTTTAATGCATATCCCAGTAATACATTGAACAAACTACTGAAGAAATAAAGTTGTACTAACCCTAATTAAACCTTAAAGCATTAGTGTCCTTTCCAAGTCCTGTTAACTTCCTTCTGAAATATATTATTTGTTAAAAAGGGAAAGCAAAAATATTAATTCATGCATTACATGATTACATTTTGCAGTCAGACACATTTTATGTTACATGTAACAATCTGACGCGAATTGTAGCTCTAAGAGGGTCGTTGATTAAATGTTTGGTTTTAATTTTGGTTTGTTCGTTATGTTTGGATGGTTTAAAGCATTATTCGAGGAGTATTATACAGAAGGTGGTCAGTATAAAAAAGAATGCCTAGTTTCTTACTTATTCTCTGGAAGTTTCCTTGCACGACCTCACTTAAAGCGTACGCTAACAAGAATGCCTTATGTCACACGTCAGTCAAAATATTAATCTAGATTCCATGAAATAAAAAATGGTTGTATTATATGTTTAAAGTGTTCTTCCGATTGGAGCACAGACAGGTGATAATCCAGCACAAACGACATAACTCATATATTGCGTCAACAAGCCAAACTCATGTACTATGTGCCCATATTTACATATTATAATAAAACCCAAATCGGCCATATGTTCCACTATGGGCTGGTTAAATTATGTTAATTCCGCACTGTATCCCAACAGCATTTGGCACATATGGCCTTGTGAGTTTAAACGAACATTACACCTCAAACGAAGAAAAAGATCTTTGGTAGACACAGCTTTATTTCTCGAGTATACAGCCCGCTTCATTCAGCTTACTTGTGTCTTTATATTGCTGAATAGATACACAACAACACGTACAACGCAGAACTTACAATAATTTAAAAGAATTTCGGCTAAGCTTTATTTACTGTGTGTATGTATGCACATTAGGATTGAGACACACGCATTACCCATATTCATCAAACGTAAAAATTAGATGACTCTGCAGTTCTTAAGAATAGTTTACTGGAATTGTTATTGATCCTCCCTTTTACTGCGCGTGCGCGTTAGCTGCATGTCGTGCAGAATAATGAATGCATAATCAGCGCCGCATAATTAGCCGTTGCCGATACATAAACATTGATATGCTGCAATTAAGATATAATGGTATAGAATATCGAATTTGAAATGTACTTGTAACATTATACTCAAAACCAATTAGAGTGATTTTAAGGACTGGAAACAAGAAAGGTTAAGGATGACTTCCTCGATAAATATTTAAAATAAAATGTTAACCAATGGCCGCTATAATAACAACATAGCCAATAAGGTACAGTGTATGTAGCTTTATTTATATGAATAGCACTGTGAAATAATAAAACAAATAATGCTAAATCAAGAAGATACATGTAGATCAAATGTATCGAATATTATTCAAAGTTTAGATGGTCATTTGCCATAACTTGTTGACTTTTTTCGGGACTATACAGAGGCTTACTACGTTTCTCGGTAAAAAAAAGATGAACCTTAGTTATATATACCTGGAGAACATCAATTATTTGGTCATATTTACATAGCAACGGGGAGTGTGGCACTTCCGTGTTAAAAAAAATACGGAGAATAGAAATTATCAGTGAGATGTTGTCATGAACTGAACGTCATCTCTCAAACGTCGTTCTTTTGACGTTCAAGTGGTATCATTCACGCGTTATTTGTGAAAAATCTAGGACGAAGACGTCCTGTTTTTATTTCATTGAATCTGTTCAAATATCATTAAATAAACACTGTCAAAATTACATAAACTTTTACCGTCCCGAATTTGAAATGTTTTGTAAAAACGGCAAAAAAGCGTTGAAAAACGATAACGTTTCAAACGTTATTTCAGTTGCTTTAAGCGGAATCATGACATGCTTTGTGAAAGAAGGAAAATGTTTTTTACTTGGATGTATAATACATTTTCTGATGACTTTGTTAGAATTTACAGAAAAAAAAAATGTTACGTATCAATAAAGCTATATGAGAAAAACTTCATGACGGGATGGTTCCGGTACGCTGCCACTAGAGGGCGTTGTTAAATGTCGTCATGTGACGTCACAAAAATAAAAACGTATCCATGCAACGCAGATGGACACGATATACGCATGTACCAAAAACGAAAAAAAGAAAAAGTTACCTAAATCTAAAATATAAAGCTTTCAGATCCATATTTTCCGTGTATATTTACTAGCATGACATAATTTTAATAAAATACCAAGTTGCAGTCATTTCTTCATCGTATTGCAAACCAAGACTAAGCAGTCATTTCTTCCAAAGACATTGTATTGCAAACCAAGTCTAAGACTTCTTAAAGAACTATAGTTTTTGTAAAAGAAAGAATGTACTTTTTGATTATGTATATCTCTAATATTTATGAACGCAGATATGACGTAGGGCCTTTGATTTTGATAAACTTAATATTTACAATATAAATCGATAAATACGATTTTAACCATATTCAAGGGAATCCGTTGGTTTATGTACATTGTGAACGAAAGGTGTTTGCACATTTTTCTTGAAGGGAAACACAAAAAAGATGTCAACCGTAACAAATGCTTTCGTCAAAGTTTAGACTCCCATGCTCAGAAACGAGGCCGAAAATGTGAAATACATCGTTCAATAGCACATACAACCCAGAATTTGCTTAATTTGTTGGAATATGCCTACGTTAAAGTTTGGGAAATGGACCCGGTACTTTTATATTTTCTTCAACATAACACTCAGTATTGTTGTGTATATATGACAGGGCAAGCAGATTTTACGAACGATTGTGGCTTACAGATTATATCAAAAGTTCTACGGGAAATTATTAAGTGAAACATAAGGAATGTCTCCACAACAGGACATAATAAATACTGCGGAAACTTGTATGCAACCAGTTGAAGGTTTTAAGTAAATTTGCCTCGTTTAACATTGCCTGCTTAAAGGCCCATGCTTACTATCGATTTTACAATTCTCAGTAACAACACTAATATTATACAAAATAAGATGTCTTAACGGCAAAACTACAAAAGTTTGAGTAAATAGAATACAGTTCTGCCAATATTTTCTCAGTAAATTCATGATTTCAACTGAACGTAGTTCCTATGACTTTATTGGCTTAACCTAACTTATTGGTAAACGTTTACACAGTGTGAAATAAACGAATCACCGATTCTGTATTTAGAGAAATGTTTTCACGTACCACTAACGAGTTGTTTCTATGTTTATAAGGAACTGATGATACATTGTACTTTTTGACAGAATTCATTAACTAGGTATTCTCAAATCAAAATTTAAAATAGTCAGGCGATGGATGTCTATTTCTTTTTTTCTGTATCTTTCTTTGCAGGTTTGGCTATTTGACGAATTTTCTTTCCCGGTTTTCCATTCGGGCCCATTATTTTGTCTGAATTTGTACATGTAGCGGTAGACAAGGGTAAAGAAAAGATAAAAGTGGGGTAAGAAAGTTTAAATAGGAAAGCATTTGTCTGGGGCAATAGTTGTTGAAAATTAGGTAAAAGATAGCCGGAATACTTAGGTGAACTGACTATCTTTCTTCAAAACAGAATTTAGTAGCTAAGTTAGAAAAAGAGGCTTGATTATTAGAATCAAGACCCTGT
Organism: Saxidomus purpurata; assembly: GCA_022818135.1. Classification (NCBI taxonomy): domain Eukaryota; kingdom Metazoa; phylum Mollusca; class Bivalvia; order Venerida; family Veneridae; genus Saxidomus; species Saxidomus purpurata. The sequence continues at coordinate 49,460,072 of JAFMSR010000008.1, read as the reverse complement.
TAGTAAGCGTAGTGTATTTACTAGTAATTCAAATAGATCTAGTAAATCGCTAAAAAGAAAGCTTATTTTTCAGTGGGAAAGAGAAACAAGGTTTATCGGGGTTGAAGGTATTTCAAGGGAAAATAAGGGTAAATAGGGAAAAATTAAGAAATATAACAAAAGTTAGTTTGGGGTAGAGCAAACTAAAAGACCAGTGGCACGGTCATTTTAGCAAATAGGACATTCATAATAAGCTTTGAATGGAAATTAATGAATAAATAAACAGTGACCAAAATTTGAGAAAGATTACTTAAGCAGTTTTTAAGATATTAAAGGTTTAAGGGACAAAAGCAGACGGTTTCTTACAATCAAACCCCATCTGTAATTAGCTAATTCCTGCTAATTCCTGCTAATTGTATACATTGTACAAATAGTAATTAGGCCGTGTCAAAATTATTCCCAGTTTGTCCTTATCTGCAATTAGATCTGTAGGGAATTTATATTGTCTATTTTCTATTGATTGCTGAGTAAATAAGAGACAATAATTACAAGTTATTTCCAACACCTTGCTAACTTCTATTGTCAAACTTCTCAACTTCAAGGAAAGGTGTGAAATAGGCTTCAAGTTGGAATGTTAGTGGATATAATAGGGTACCTTTTAGTCTTTGTGTGATACTTTATAGTGTAGCTTTTACCACCACAGTCAGTAGAACAATTTAGCTTTAAGGTCACAATCAATAAGCACTTAATTAAACAAGTTTTTATCAACATACATGTATAATGAGCATGCAAAATTTCTAGGGATGTATTTTGACAAAACCTTATCATGGAAAATGCACGTAGAATACATGTCGAAAAGATGTCTTAGAGACTTAAATATCATAAGAGCAGTAAAAGGGAAATCGTGGGGCACAGACAAAAAATGCCTTCTGAATATCTATAAGGCCCTCATCTTAAGCAAAGTCAACTATGGCAGCATAGTTTATGCCTCCGCTAAAGATTCACAACTAAAAACAGTTCAAAGACTACAAAACAGGGCACTAAAAACCATTATAGGATGTCCGAGGCACACCCCCACCCTCCCTCTACATACCGAGACTGCCATGATTCCACTGCCTCTGCAAAGAGAACTTCAAGCTCTAAAATACTGGGCCAGAAGCTCCAGACTGGGCCAGAACTTACCAATCAACGATGAAATTTGTGACCAACCAGCATATTTTTATAAGACAAAGAGTAATAAAAATTTAAAGAAACCTTATTCACAAAGCATTAGGACATTAATCACAGAATACGGCCTAAGCGAAACCCAAATTCAAGAACCGTGCTACGAACAACTTATCAATATTGAAATGCCTGAGATTAACCTAGATTTAGTAGGGAAAATTAACAAAGCAGAAGATAATGAAAGAAACAAAATTATTGCAAATTTAAACATTATTAGACACTTTAGAGACTTTACTCAAATTTATACAGATGGTAGTAAAGACCCGTCCAAACAAATAGCAGGGGCGGGTATAGTAGTTATAGCAGAAGACGGCACAATTCTACATAACAAGAGTCTGAAGCTTAACCATCAAACTTCAATATTTACATGTGAATTAGCAGCAATAGATTATGCAATAACTTATTGCAAAGAAAACTATATTTCAAAAGCAGTCATTATTAGCGATAGTCTGAGTTCTTTATTAGCAATAAAATCAGGTCAGTCTCATAGGCAAGAAATGATTTACAGTATTTTAAAATCCGTTACAGCCATAAAGCATAGAGGGGACGAAATTCAATTAATGTGGGTACCGAGTCATGTGGGCATAAACGGAAATGAATTAGCAGACGACAAAGCAAAATTCGGCAGCACTTCCGGTACAGAAATTCCTATTAAGCTCAGTGTACCGGAAGTCTACAGCATCATAAAAGATAAAGTAAAACAAAAATATCTACAGCAGTGGGAAACTTACTGCTCAACACATAACATAGAAATTAATATTAAACCGCCTAGTAAATTACAAACGTACCATCATGATAGAAAAATAGACACAATGTATACTAGACTTAAACTTAAAAGTAGCTGTCTTAAAGGGGACCGATACATAGAAGACAAAAACTGCCAACACTGTAACGAAATAGAAAATTTTGGCCATCTACTGTTTCACTGCCCATTATATTCGGAAGAAAGGAAAATATTTGAAACAAAACTTCTGAAATTAGAATTAATAACCATTACGGAAAAAACTCTGTTAGATCCACCAAAAGAAATAGCACAAGATATTCGCCTGGCCGTATTCGAATTTATCAAAAATATAGGATACAATGAAAAAATATAGATTAGGGCTGATTACATAATTGACTGCTCGGCAAAACACCAGAACAAACATACACTGAAAACACAAACGTCATAGGTGACTTTTACGGAGTGTTAATGCCGCCCGGCAAGCACTCGAACCCACACACCCACATGGTCGTACCAAAAGACCAAGGGGAAGTATGATGTAGTACACGGACTGCGCAAGTGTAGATCGACTAAAAACCGTATCTTACCCTTTATTTGGGACTCCCACCTTAACGAAATAATGCGTAACTCGCAATGGGGGAAAAACGGTACTTGGACTCTGCAGGAGCATGGTGCGCGGAATGCATGGTGCTAGGCCTGAGCTCTATGACCCTATATACAGTACACAGCACACAACTCACACAACTCTATATTTGATAAAAGTACATAGGGGTAGATATGGCAAGTCTATTATAGATTGTAGATATGTTATTTCGTAGATTAGATTAGAATAGACAAGTCAGTATCGCATTTTAGTGACATAAAACAAATATTTCCACACTAAGAAACCCCTAACACACTCTCTGTAAACCAGGGGTGTCCTGTAATGTACCTTTAAGTAGTTTAGTATACTTTATTATACATGTATATATGTTAGCAAGAATGAGCTTCCGGTACAGAAAGGTCAAGGACATCAAACCCCCACCTCAGGTGAATCTTTTAGACAAAACACATATCTAAAACACTGAATTCATATACCTCCGGAAAAAATGAAAATTTTATATAAAAAAACTTTAGAACTAGATAAGGGCTACCCAACACCCTAGCCATAACTATAAAGCACGATTTAGTAAAGATTTGAAATGAAAATAGAAAAGATTGAAAAAATTAGACAATTTTATTACAGATAGTTTATTCCGCGATTTTCCAAAATTTTGTAGCATAAAAGACAATTTATAAAGGATACAAAACATTGACAGTTTATATTTCGACCAAATTATATTTAGAATAACAAGGACCAAAGATATAACACAAAAAACCGTAAGAAAAAAGCTTTATTTAAACAAAATCGGCAAAAAATCCTTTTTCTCTATCTAAATATATAAAAAACACATGTATAGAATAATTACTACAAATACCTACCACGTGACAAACCCGGTATAAAGCCGACATCTTGACATGTGACGGAAGCTCAGTAGATTAGATAGTTATTAGTCATTTTATAGAAATATGTGAAATTAACAAATTTTTACTTTTCAGCGGTTCTAGTGTCTGAGTAAGAAATTTGATACCTACATAAGAAAAAATAGTGTCTGTGGCGACATACCATTATAACCCACGCATATACAAACCCCTGGTGATTACAAAAACAAACATACAACTAATAAATGTCCAAAATAATCACCAGGACAATGACTGGAAAAACGTAGAAAATAGAAATAATCACAATTAATGACTGCTTAAACAAGAAAATGCATACTTAATGCCCTTATAAAAAGTCATAACTAACCAAAAACAGTGATTGATCCTATAACTAGATACCCCAGACATTGCAGAAAATGCATAAAACACTACAATGTACTTATTTCCTAAATGGAAGCAGTAATCTACTGTCAAAAAATAGCCGGATCCAAAAAAGCCAAACGCGCACCTGTTATAACTCCATCCGGTTCATGCGCACTAAAAGTCGCAGTAGGTCACCCAAAACCAACAAGTAGGTCAGGTCAAGTAGTACGAACAGCAATGTTAATCTTAAAAAGCATATCTAACTTTCGCAATTATATTTTCGAACCAATAAAGATGTGTAATATAAGATCAAAACTACATTAAGAACAATCTTACTCAGGCACGAAAAACCCAATCACTCACAACAAAGAAGATGTGAAAAGTACTGGTTAGTCAACCAGGATCAGGAATAGTAGTTCACCAGCATCTGTCCGAGGACCGAATCGCCGATCATGCAAATCATGATCTACACTTACTTCTTTTATTATTTATAAGTAAAAAATAAAACAGATTAACAGATTAAAATTAAAATTTCCTTCTGAAACAATTAAAAAGAATTTCTCACCAAAATTCCACAAAACTTTAATAAAATTTCTATTTTACGAACTCATGATCTACAGCAACATTCATATATTTAAAGACAAATTTTGGCATTTTATCTAATTTATGATACAAATGATTCAAATAATTACATTAATGACTGTGCTTTTTCAACAGTAGTAGACCGAACTGGCGGCCATTAGCACCCTGCTGATTGGTTATATCATTTTTGTCTCTCCTGGCTCAATGGGTTAATTCGCTATCCGATTTTTGCTTCTAGCTCCGGTAGTAAACAACCAACTAGTAGAAGTCTCTTTATAATTTTCTATTGTACACCATTATAATTAAAAAAGTAAAGTTAACAAGTAGCCTGTGCGGTTGCTGGCTTATTTGGCTTTTAAGGGGTTTTTATATTTTCAAAATTTCAGAGTAGGAACATAAGTCAAACTTTCATGCATACTTTTTAACTTGTTCAAATAAGTAAAACCATCTTTTCGGACAACATTTTATTCTATCATTCAGGACAATTAAAATTTTTATCATCACAAAAAGCTAAGCAAAATAAAAATAGGACAACACTTTATTAAAGGGGATTTTTACTTTACAAAACAAACACATATAACATCTAGTATCAAAATTTTCTAAAAACTGTTAGGCTACCACGATCCAGACATACAAACTAGGTCCATCACACTTAGATCTCATTGGTCGCCGTGATTGGCCTACTATTTGGTAACCAATCAAATACAACCTTTGGCTATACTGGCTGGAAATTGCAGTCAGGTAAATTTCTCCTATTTCTGGCTTCAAAATTTTATTTTTTAGGCATGACGGGAGACATGCCGGGGTCTCATCCAAATATTAAGCTAACATAAGTGCTCTTTTGGACGGACCTTGATAAAATTCTCATCAAATCAAATCAAAGTTTGCAGCTTTCCAACTGTTTAGGTCAAATGAAGATTAATATCCGCTAAACCAAGAATTCCGCCAAATATATATAGTTACTACAACTTAAAGAAATTCCGCCAATTTACAGGTATTTTGATGCAACTACGGAATCCGCTTTTAAATTGTTTTGCCGCTAATCCGTCAAAACAACAGAGTAAAGTACCATCGTAGCAGAACTCACATACTGGTATAACTGTACACCTCCTTCTTACGAACGATTATCATATATGATCATTACCAAGGGTGACATTAAGTTATTTCTTACATTGTGTGATTTTAATCTAGATTTTTTTGTTTCATTAAAAGCATCTAAACGTTATACTGTTTTTCTCTTGACTCTTTTAGTAAATCACTACCTTACTGTAGCCTGGAAACAAAATGCTTAACCATCCTACATGTATAATCAGTAACACCGAGTAGACTCTTACAATATTACTCTATCATAATACATTACGTCATCAACAATTTACTTACAAGTCGAACGTCATTGGAAAAAACCCCTAAATTTAGACCAGTTTCAAAGCTTATTTTGTAAGGAAAGTATGTTCATTATTTTTCTTTCTAAAGTAGTAACCGGTACTTCTCTCTGAATTTTCACATTTCGCTGACATTGTAAAAGCTCCACGCCGGAGGGTCAGCTGAAAGTCGTTTGCTAGGTAACGGATTCATAACCAAACAATGGTAGATGAAACAATCATGCAGAAGGAGTTTCAGTAGCTTACACGTTGATTTTACCTAGTTCCTTTGTTTCTAATACTCTCTTAATAACCGTTTTATACCACTTCTCAATATTATATTTTGCTTCAAAATGTTAAGCGGTATATAACACGACTGAACTGCGGTCCGTGCCTTAAATTCAATTATACGTGCACAGGAACTGTAATGTGACGGGTTGAAACCAGCACCAGTTAGTCAAATGTATAATAAATGAAATTTTCATCACGGTTACTGCGTCTAAATAAAATCAAACACAGCATTTTTATTCTGTTCTTCTTACCATATCTTCTTACTTAAAATTTAGTTCTTTGTTCTCTAACATAATTACATACATTGTATATCATACATTACCTTTCAACTACACTTTTGTTGTTCAGTCAGCAGCGCATGCAGTAGGCTGACTGTTTATCCCGTTTTCTCGTATTCTCAGGGGGCTAAGCGTGTAAATTTTGTTACCTATACAACAGTACACATTTTAGCACATTATTTACATGTTATTTGATAGAAAAATACCCATCTTCCAGTTGGTGTTATCAAAGATTGCATGATTTTTCTCTTTATGTAAAGTTTGCTATAGTATCTGAGGTCACCCTCATACTCAAAAATGAGAAGAACGTTTCTCGTATTCTCAGGGATTTATGTTTGAGTCTCGAGCATTGCCACATTGTAGAATCCAAAAACTTATAAATGCCAAGGTGCATAGCTTCGCATAATATGTTACAAATAACATAAACATAATAATGGTAGACAGCAGAACAAAAGAAGATGGACACTTTTACTAACCCCATCACAAAAATAAGGAAATTTCAGCATTTTCAGTAAAATGCCAATATTTTCATTTAATTCAGTCAAATCACTTGAAACTTTTTTTTGTGCCAGTTTTGTATCATATCTCTGTAAATGATAACAAAGAGTTGCCAATTTGACACCTTTAATGTAAAAAACGAGACTATGAGAAACCCTGAGAATACGAGAAACAGGGATAAACAGAAGACGGCTTCGAGCTCTAATCCTGATTGGAGCATAGAATATTACATATTTACAAATCTGTTCAACTATTGTAAGTGATGAATTGGGATGCAGATATAACGTCAACTTCTTCTTTGCCCACCAACTAACTTTTGCAGTCATGTAAATCTAAGTGTCCGCTTAACAGAATAAGTTAAATAAGGGAATAAGGTATTATTATATTGATCACTAATTATATTGCCTTTCCGCTTGTTCAGTCTTGTACTCGCATAAAAACAATGTATTTTTATACACTTTCTAATATTGTCTTTAGCCACAATGGAATATATCCCATGTCTGCAAAAGGAGATAAAGACTACTTTTGGTTTATTTTTGCTTCAGTAAGTTTGCCATCTTGCATTTTTTCAGTTTTCTTGACTCTCATCCTGCTCTGTCTCTCAGACTAGTGCAGACTATGATTAGTCTTCACACCGAAGTTGTCTGATTATGATCTGCACTGTTTGGTGTTTAGTCAATACATTTTCGCAGAGTACCTTTTAAAACAAATAAAAGCATTCCCCAAAGTCATAGACGGACAAATAGACGGACATGTTCATTAAAAATTAAATGAGTAAAAGCTAAAAACCTCTGCTGTTATCGTTATCCAATATAATTCCTCGTGGGTTTTGACCTACTTTTTGCACCACTGGAAGGGCGGAGAATGGAATTTGTATACGACCCTCTTAATCACGTGATCGCTCCATTGATAAATGATGTAGCTGCCGATTTTGTTTGGTCAAAGCAATATCTGCGATTATTGTAGAGGTACTACCGGGGTATACCGACTACCATTATTCTGTCGTTAAGACAAAATTTTGTGAACTATTTCAACTTAACGTCTTCTTCAGTCTTGCCAACGTACATGTCTGTCCGTTTATCTGCCCCTTTGACAAAACATTGTCAAATCAAAGGACTGCAAGTGCTGGAGGATCGATTGTCTCTGAACAACACAGTCTGCACACATACATGTGTAAATATCAGGACAACATAGACTGTACACATATATGTGTGAATATCAGGACAACCCTTGCACGAGTAAAGGTATAAATTGGAGACACAACTCCACAAATTTTGACCTTTCACCATTTGTGTAAACTTTACTTTTGAGATAGGAACCCATGTGCTTACATTATGTCATTCAGTGACTATGTTCAACTACCCTATGAAGTATTAAGCTGTGAATCGTAACTGAGAAATGGATTTTGACAAAACTGAACTGAAAATTTATGGTTTGAACAACTTTAAATGTCATTCAAAAGTTATGGGATATGCCCATAAGGTTGATTGTATTGTTCGAATTAATTCGGATTTAACGTCGCACCCTACAGCTAAGGTCATATTGCAACTTTCATGGAGGGGGAAGACCCTAGGTGCAAATTCCCTGTATCATAATTTGAGGGTCATTTAGAAACTCCGAGGGTCATACCCTTTATTGTAAAAAAATAAAAGGCATGACTATGTGTTCAAGAAGTCTTATTCAGTTTACTTCTGTAAAACTGCATGTGATACATCACAAAATGGTGGGTAATCAAAGAGTTTGCAATACAACAGGTGTTTCTCTTTGGATGCTTTCCATTTTGTCACTGCATCTCAAAAGTCAAATTTGTCCACAAAGCGAATTTTTCATAAGTGCATTCAACCATAGACATTAAACTTGGATATTATTTGGCACACTTAAACCCCTTTCAATAGTGACAGTCTGATCGAAATGACTACACTCGGAAAGACGTTTTTGTTTCCCGTATTAAGGTTCGTCGACCATCCTTGTTGTGCGTCTACGATCTATGATGACGGTATCATAGGAATCAACACACACAAAAACGCAATGGTACAAAATGCGGGTCGATCCGAAATCAGACGACAACGACGACGCAATAGGGTCAAAATTAGACATATTCCATACCGGAAGCGTATTTTATCAACAATTTATCTTGCATTTCGAAGCGTTTTGAGAGGTTTTGAAATGTTGTTTTTGAGTAATTTGATCATACACACTTTAATTGCATGATAGAAGACACTCTTTGCTATTTCTGTTGCGTCATTGACAAAATGAGCGCGTCAAAACCGCAGAAAACGCGCTCTCGCGGAACACTGAATTTAGTGTATCCGGTGTAGCGATACGTATTTCACGGGTCTTACATTTCTCATGTCACACCGGTCTGACGATAAAAACCGCGTAGGAAAATAGTTCTATACAGAACAGATACCTCGTTGATTTAAGTTACAAATTATAAGAAAAACAACAATATAATATTATGCTATTCTGTAATGTTTTGATATTATTTAGATCTGTTACGTACTATATAATTTTTAAAAGAGAGGACAATAATATAGAACTACTTTTCGGTCGTATTCGACAAAAAGTTGTGTTAAGAGTTCGGCCGTAAGGGTCTGAAATACTCTGTTAACTTTGGATACGATTGAATAAATCCAATCGATCCAAAAAGTACATATTCATGTACATTGTTCGTTATTATAAATGCATAACATATAACACAGTGTATTATACATAACAGTGTATACGCGGGTTTGTCAGAAAATGATCTTTAGACATTGTTTTGTGTATTTTTCATGATAAGGTATTAATTAGGTTTGGTATTTTATCAAATTACAGGGCAGTTCAGTACATGTCATATCACACGAGAAACAAACAAAATGAGTTTCTTTCTTTATAATGCTCGCTATTTGTCCTAAATCAGTTACAGTCCCGTTGATACTGATCTTTTCCTTTGTTTTAAGTACAGTTTTTAGTGGATACTTCATACGTTAATTATTATCTATACATCTATGAAAGACGAGTAAATTAGAAGAATGTAAAGACAACACTTACTTCATTCGCCAACCTTCAGTAGTACCGCCTCCGTGTTCGAGTGGTTAGAGTCACTGTCTCGAAATCACCGCAACGTCTTATTGGATTAGGGTCGTGAATTAGAGTCCTGCTACCGACCATGTCTTTTTATGTGAGAATGTTCGCAGTTTCTTACGGAGGATATGGTTCCAGTACTGGTTTTCCCAGGAACAATTGTTAGATAAAAATATGTGTATAGTACCGTTAGAAATCAAGATATTGATTCGCAAACTGTACTTAATTTATTTGTCACAAAATGCCAACATTTTGCTTATTCATGTTTTCTGTTTTTTATCTCACCCAATGACATTTGAGCAAGACAGACGACTGAATATGAAATATGAGAAGTCTGTAATTTAAGCATTATCTATAATTGTTTCTTTTGACAACGAGTTCATCGATATACAGTTGATACGTTCCCTTTGAAATACCCGTTGTGCATGTGCAAAAAACTTACATTTGAAAAAACTTTTAGCTTGGAAAATTTCATTGTTATTTATCATTTCTGTCATAAGTTTCGATTATTTTCTGAACGATTGCGCTAGATTCTATGCTGACAATTTCTTAAATTTATCAAATGTGTTATTTTTCACATCACAATTGTCAAACTCGAACTTATTTTCGCAAATCAGTTAAGAGAACAACAGCTTATGTCTCCCTCGCCACACATCTTCAATTTCGTCAATAGTTTTGCCGCTCTGCGCCAATGCTTGTACATCACGCAAAATAACATGAAATCTATAATCTTGAAAATCTTTAAATAATTTGTTTTGTGATAGTAGTCGAACTAGTTCCGCCGTAGACATGCCTGGTTTCCATGTCACTTCGTATATACAAGTGGAATTCAGCTCCAGAATCTCTAATTCATCCCCTTTCTCTCCAAACCGTCTGACCATGCTCGGTGTCTTGTACATTATGATCATAGCTTCACGAAATTTGCTGATTCTCAGAAGAATTCTTCCTTCCTCATGTAGAAGATCACTCAAGAGACTGGTTAGTTGTTTTCTCTGTTGCATGTCCAGTCTTCCAGCCAGCAAGTTCCTTTCAGGAATCATGTAACTTGGGAGATTGTTCACACCGACGCACTTAGATAGAAATGCACTGCATTCAAATTATCTGTCCAGAGTCAGTCCCTGAGTAAGCTGGTCGTGGAAACTAGGTCACCTGCCACATTTTAGAGAAAGCTTGTTTACATATAAGGGGTTAAATTTTGAACAGAATCTGCATGCAACTTTGTCACAATATTTACATGTAACCTTATAATTAATTAAGGGTATCAAAGTTTAAAAACTAGATCAAATGATAATTGAACCTTTACGGACCATTCATATACTAGTAGTCATTTTCACGCTGTTACGATTGTATGATGTAATAATATAAACTTGGGTGCTAAAATAGACAGATACAGTGAATGCCCTCATGCTGTTGGAGTAATAAACTGTACCAGCAGGCATTAACCGAGAACGCCTCCCGTCCATTGCAACAATAACGAAGCAGTCCTTGTACATGTAGAAACTAGAGATATGAAATAAAATATCAGAAACAATACACCGAAATGCATGCATTTGTTAAGCAGAGAATAGGTATATAAAATATTCATTTAACACATCAAACAATACAATTGGTAACGGTTTTATTGGTTATACAGTAGGCCTATGGGAGTATTGGTTTACCATTTCAGCATTGATTGCGACTTTATTGGTTTTTTTTTTTTTTTTTTTCCCCCCCCCCCCCCCCCCCCCCCCCCCCCCCCCCTTTTCGAAATGTAAAGGAGAACTACAACTATGACCAGTATGAGAACAGCGCCACCAACAACACTTCCCACGATAATCCATGCTGAACCTATAAGTATATAAAATGCGAATGTCACTATCGGAGGTCATCAATTGTTTTTGTAAATACTTTCTTTAAAATTTTACAAAGTTTAGGTAATCAACTTGAATATTTTAATAATTGTCCAAACATGGCTTTTAACAATAAACTGAAATTCGAAGCAGAAATGATAACCGCATAATATTATTCACCACTGGCTGAGCGGGTGAATAATATTAGGGAAACTATTTATAGCAAAGAAGAAGTTGATTTCAAAAATGATAATAGAAATATGATCACTTTTTTATTTTCTTGAATTTTATAGTATACCGAATTTTAGAAACGGAGCTCGTAGAATAACACATTGATTTCTTAATGGTTTTGTTTAGAAATTAACGGGTCATTGGCCACATGGAACTGATTAAATAGAATACATATTTGACGATTTTGAATAAAGCAGTTTAGTAGCAAAAGATGTTACACAGTCTGATATAGCTGTCTTAGTGTTGAATTTATGTAAGTGTTAGCAACGTTTGCTAGTTATATTTAACGAGAAAAGATGACAATGTTAACTGTGTATAAGCTGTTGAAGCATGTATTTCTATTTACACATTTGTGTGTGTGTGATTGTACCAAAACTTGATGAGAATATTGAAGCAGTGGCTGGAGAAGTTCTTCAGAATATTTGGCATTGTGGAACGGCGCAGAAGTTGCGTTTTCATTAGCAAGACTGCTGGGAGCAGTTGTTAAAGTGCTTGTAACCTTAATTGTCATTGTGCTTGGGTAGGTTGTTCTTGATAAAGTGCTTGAAGTTGTTGTAGTTGAACATGAAGGACTTGAGAAAACAGTTGTTGGGGTGGTTATTATGGTAACCGTACTTGTCATCGTGCTTGTAGTCGATGTAATTGTTTTGCTTTGACTTGTAGGGCAGTTGATGAAGTTGAAGTTGTTAACATACTTGTTAAAGTGCTTGATTCTGTTGCTGAAGACGCAGAGGTTGAAGTAGATGTGCTTTGACTTGAAATGTCTGTTGTAACTGCTGATGAGGGGACAGTTACCGTACTTGTCATCGTGCTTGATTCTGTTGTCGTGGGTGAAGTGGGTGTAGAACTAGGGGTAGAGGTTGAAGAAGTAGATTACGTTGTACTTGTTGTTGTAGTCGTAACTGCTGCTGAAGTCATTGTTGTAGTAGTAAATGTTGCCACAGGTGATGTTACAAGCAATGAGGTTGTCGTTGCTACAGTTGTCGTAGAAATGGTTTGTGTTGTAAGTTGTAATATGATTCGACGTGAACAAAGCGAACATTGTTCCACTAGACGTGCTGTAATTAGATCCAGTAGGAAGAGCTCCACATAGAGGTTCCAGAACAGATGCGGATTCGTTATAACCTTGAAAAGCAACAAATAAATAACATTGGTAAACAATGTTAATGTAATAATATTCATAATAATGATCAAACAAACGCAATTTATCTTTTACGATACTTCCTTGAACTATGTATGTACATGATAACTGTATTTACCTAATACATGTTAGCAAAGTCGAGCTAGTTAGGTTTTCTAAGGAAATAACCTGAAAATCTTTCAATAATACAAGTTCACCTTCAAACGAACTTGAAATCTACCGTGAAGGCTATTCGTGTAGACACTGCATTTAAAAGAAAACCAGATGCATACAGTAATGTCATATATAATGAGGATGTCGTAACAATTGGTATCCGGTTCTTCTAGTATGAATTCACCAATCGTCAATAATAAAGAGTGATTTGGATAAATTGACTGAAAACGGTACTCAGAACTTTCAGAAGTGAAATACACATTTAACTTCCTCAGAATTGTGTCATATGATACTGTAATTGGCTTCTTTGATAGCGAACTTTAATGCAAGCCTCGCGACCAACCACTTTAAACGCCATGTTTAATTTGCGCTTGTGGCAAACTGATGTACAGTATAGCAAAATATACATGTATCAAAATACACCATGTATATATCGATGTGCAGCCACTGAACAAAGTTATTTATTTGTTAAAAATTGGAGTGTTAATGTCTTTGTGGATTTCTAGAAGTTTACCTAGTATGATTACATTGAGAACATCGTTCGTACAACCAAAGATAGTTACATTGCATCTCTTGCTTTTTCTGCAACGTGTACATAACATAGATATTTCTCATGGTTTAACTGTATAAGTTATAAAGCTGAATGCATAATTCATATATATTACTAACCTGGTGTCATTCTGACCATTTTCATATACTGGTGAGTAGAAGAAGGTTCCTTCGACGCTTACGTTCACAGTGGAAGGCTGTCCTGAAAAGGTCGTATATTATGTAAGCTGTGAAAGAATTCTAGGGTAATAATAACCTATAATAATCGATAGTAACCTAACGTAATATAAAACTGAATAACATTATCCAAAAGTCAATTACAAGATATCGAAAAGCAATCAACATTTCTTCACTTTGATTGTTTATAGTCCCGGCAGACACTGGAGTTACTCCTCGGATGAACTTGCCAAGACTCCTGACAGGCACAGTGCAGATACAAGGGAATCCGGGTACCGAACCATAGCTCTTTTATGAATAGACCCTGGCCATTTTATAGCACCGATACACGTAAGACTACTTCTCAGTTTATAACCAGTTCATGTCACGATGAAAAACATGGAAAATCTACAAATTCTATGTCTCATGAAATTGTACTGACTTATAGATAATTAATGTTACAATTACATATCAGATGTTTTACTTAGTTATTTCGCATACATACCATCTGCATTTTTGGATACCAGAATCATATACAAACATATCAGGACACACAATCTTATAGCTTCAACATAAGCTTGTGAACTGCATTATATGTGTAGAATATAAAAGTGAGAATTTGTATAGACTGTAAAAAAATCATGAAAAACTTAAATAAAAGGACTGTTTGTGATTTTTATGATTAACTTTAGTCTCGTGTATTCATTAGAGATAAAAGTATATGTAGCTGTTTTCAAAAAAGGAAGAAAAAAAACTTTACAACATATATAAAAAAAAATCACGAAACTAAGGTAAATACTTACCGCAAAGCTTTAGACAAAAAAAATCTTATTTTACCTGAATTGAACACTTGGAACGTTCACTGTGTTAAAAAGAATGTGTACTTGTTTCAAATGCTCATGACTTTCAAGTGTACCTTTCCTTAAGAATGAAACTTAAATTTCACTCGATCAATCCTTAAGCACTTGAAGGACTATTGGAGTTAATTGTTTTATGTCATATTCAATGGCACTTATGTAACATTTACACAAGTTTGAACGCTGTAAATCGTATTTTATCAGTAATTATTTGACTAACATGAAACTTTTTTCTTCCGCAATATTCGATTTAATGTTTGAACCTATAAAAATATCCAACTAATTGGTACAAATAATACTTAAAGCTGGGTTTTTGTTAATATTATTTGATACATTTTACCATGTACACCCAACCGAAATATCGTGATATATTGGAAAAGGAGACCTTTTTTCTGATTCTGTCGAAAAGAGGTAATTTCTACAAGAATTCTGCAATATGTTTCATTTCCTTCTTTGTATATTACAGTTTGTTGTCCACATAGTAAGGAACTGAGTTGAAGTAAAAGCTTAGGTAGATGTATCCCATACGTTCCGATCGTAACAATAAAAGAAACAATAAAATAGGGTTATTAGAATAGTAATGTGATCCAGAATGCTGGATTTGCTCGAGTCGAGCGTCGGATCATTCGTTATTAACGTCATGTACATGCATGCATGAATCTTCTACGGGCCAATTGAATGTACTCTTACAAATAATGGCACAGTGCGGAATGCACGTACATACACTACAGTTTTTTCTGTCAGGCTAATGGTTGAATGAAGGCTGTATTTTTGACAGAATATTTATAGGTATATTATAAATACTATAAGTCCGAATCTTAAGACAAACGTTGTTTTCAAAAGTGGCAAAAATAAAACCATAGACTAAGTGAGGATTTTCCGTTGATAATAATAGTACGGTTTTACCTAGGTTTCATACCATTCCTAACAGTATGAGTATCATTCAAGTGCAACCCTTCTGCTGATTTTCTACATAATACCATACACTCAGCTGGTTCACTGGCGACCTCTATGAAAATTGTATTTTGTTCAATGCTTTTAGCCAGTGCAATTCTCTTTTCGATATAGATTAGTCAGTTTGAATTCCTTTGGTACTACATCTTAGAGCTACTGTCCTGTGGACATGGCTAAGACTAAGTTTAAACAAGAGCTATATAAGACATGGCCATTCCCCCGCCGAGTGCTCTTTGTATGACCAAGAACTATGGATATAGTATAGGTTCTACTTTAATAAAATATAAGTAATATAAAGTGTTGAGGGTTATTCACCTGTACTTTCTCTGTGTTAATGTCGCTCTTCTACACTAAATGCTTTGCACAAACGTTTTATGCAAATAATCAATAACGGGAGACAACTCAAAACTAAGGTAAGTTGGAGTTATTGTTCTTGGACACTGCACTGCATCTTAATTTCATCTATGACTGTATGCTATTTGAACCAATACAGTTCAGTACTTAAGGATTTATGGTTCTGACAAGACAAAGTAATAAAGGGAGATAATTGAAAAAAGAAGTCACGCTAAAGTTAAGGTACTTGTACAAGTGTTATATGGAGAGATAAGGGGATAAATAAAACTAGATTAAGGTACCGTTATGTTTTTAAGCACTGCACTGCGTTTAAGTTTCGTAAGTGTATGTAAATGTCAATTCGGCTCCTAAAAGTTATGGCCGGAAGATAGGAGATTATTAATACTTCCTTTGAATACTTTTGGAGAAATAATATATAGTATGTTCCAGAAAAATTAGTTGTGTTTAACTGATGATTCTGTTAATTAAAGGGTAGTAAGATACATGTACTTAAATTTGTGAATAGCGTTGCCTAAATGTTTAGGTTTTTGAGTCTGCTGCACATCTTAATTTATTTCAGTTTTGTAAAATTGAATACAACAAAATTGAAACATGGGCTTTTTAATTGTCTCCGCGTTCCTTTCTAGAATGAATAACTTTTTTTTGGTCCCGAAGGTGGTTAAATATGGTCCGCTGCCCCCCCAAAAAAAACCCCCCTCGACAAGAAAAAAGGTGATAATGGGGGAGGTAATTATATAGTGCCTTGTTGGCTACTTTCTAAAATAGGGAGCCAAACTAATGATTATAAAGTCTTCCTGTCGTTCGTCCGTCTGTGCCCCCCCTGTACAGTGCGACTTATCCATAATTATGTTTAAATAAGCTGGCACACATGACGAAGTGTCGCGTCAATTATGAAATAATCACACAAGGGGATATTATGGTTTCTTTTTTTTCTTCTCCCTCTCTACTAAAACTTATGCATTGAAGGTTTTAATAACGGTATATGTCTAACACATCAAGACGACGTGCGCGTTCAAGACCACGCCAGCTAGTCGGTATTTAATGTTTGAAGGTCATGGTTCCTCTATATATGCATATATGCCACTTCGTTCTGTAATTTGTCATGCATTGAAGGATTTTCAATAACTTGGCACAAATCTCTAGCATCAAGATGACGTATCGTGTGCGACCCCGTCGACAAAGGTAAGGTACTTAAAGTTTAAAGGATGGAGATATGTATATATGCACACATTCGTGTCCGGTACTGTCATCATTCAAGGATACACATTTTGCATATGTTAGCACACCAAACCTCGCAAGACCCACATTCCCACCACAAACAAGGTAACATTATAGAATGTTATCCTGTATCTATGCAAACATTTGTGTACATAACGGACTATAACTTTATCATGCTTTGAAGGATTTTAAAATAATATGCGGATGTTTCGTGCAAACCCAAGTCCCAGTCATAGGTCGGTATTAGTGCTTGAAAGTAATGGGATTCTGTATGCATGGTTACTCTGTCATGCATGGAAGGATTCCTTAAATTAATGCACATTTATTGAGCACTGGAGAGGACACAGACTGTGAGGCACCTCTTTCGGGGGCATTCGTCACTTGTGAGGGACAGCTCTTGTTCTATATGGTATGATAACCTGATTGAACATACCACTCTTTTGCTGTAAAACAAGATAATACTGTTATCTAGAGAGAGAAAAGACTGAGATGCGTTTAATGTTTATTGTTTTCAAGTGGGGATTACAAAGTAATTAAAGAATGGCAGCGTTGTTCATTGGCAAGAAAGACTGATAACTTATAATGTCGTTAAACTGTGACCATTGTGTGTGTGTTCTTATTCAGTAACACCTTACTGGTGTTTTTAACTTAAAGTCTTACTATAAAAGTGTGCAACTACCAACAGTTTGAAAGGTGACTGAACAATTAATACCAGTAAATATATTCACCATTTCAGAAAGTACATACATTATGTACATTGTCAACTGTGTTGTAAAAACACAGAAAATTATAATGTATTGGCGACGCTCATAATCATTCTATACACTTAGTGGAGGCAACACATTCGCCTTGCTATTTGGCGACGGAAGGTCCATGACTGAGATAGAACTATCTGATGCCGTAAAGCCAGACTTTGTTACACCGTTCTTGAATGACGTTTTACCCACATTGTCATGTGAAACATGATTTGGAAAGGGCACGATGACTCTTGGTTTTGTTGCTGACGTTTTCTTCTTAAACAAGCGGTACAAAACTACTGCGGTGATGATGATCAGTAATACGCCTAACGTACATGCTCCTATTATCACCCACTTTGTGAGTCCTTTCTCTGATTCATTGCTGCCTGTAATAATGAAAACGAAACGGTTATAATGTCATATAACTATAGTCTAGAAGTCTACTTGCACAAATTGATTTTTACAAACCAACCATCAAACATTCAGGGTAAGCCAATATAGGCGTTAAATAATCGGAAACTACTAAACGTAATACAAATGTATAAATATTTACTGCGCAATACACTAATTACAAAGGAGGTAGGTACCGATTTGAAATTTATCAAAACACTAATTTGAGTGTCCAGTATTTGGTTCAAGTGCACAAAATCTTTCGATAAAAACATTTTGGTTTGATTTGCAGACTTAATTGCAGCAATCCATCTTAGACAGTCTGAGAAGAAAGTTGGCCGTTTCACGTTAGCAACAATTAAAAGGTCATTTTATTATTTAATTTTACATTCTCTACTGTTCTAGATATGCTGTTTATAGGTGCTGTTAGTAATACCTGGTGTCGTCATCACAGTGCTGTGTGTTTTTGCTGTAGTGGTTCTGCTACTAACAGCACTCGACGTGAGGGTTGGATTACTTGAGACTGACGGAACTGTAGGCGGGTGTGTATTAGCGCTAGACATTGTTGCTTTAGTAGCAGTACTGACTTTTATTGTCGTTGATCCGCCTGTACTTCTTGTATGTGTTATTGCGGTCGTTTCCTGTGTACTTGTTGAAACTGTATCAGATGTTGTAGATTGTTCCGATGTTGCGGGTCTACTGAGGGTAGGAGTTGAAGGGATGGAGGTAAAACTTGATTCTGGAGATGAAATAGTCCCAAGTTTAGATGTCGTACTACTGGTTCCAGGTGTTATAGTTGTTAACTGCTGACTAGTAGGGTTTCTACTGGAATAGGTACTTGTCGGGATCTGTGTACTACCTATGTTAGGCGTTGTTGGTACATGCGATGTTGTGTTAAGTACACTTTGGCTGGTTAGTGTACTGAAAGTAGTCGTTGAAGGGACCGGTCCATCGGAAACTACTGACATTTGAAACCCTTTAAAATTGTTAGAATGATCCGACTTGAAAACAACATAAACCGTGTCACCGGTCGTAGAATAAGTTGTACCCGCTGCTATATTGCCACATAGTGTTTCCAATGTTAGAGCTTGGTCATCGAATCCTAGAAATGCAGTAAAATACACTAAAGTTGGTAGTATTACAACATCACGATAAAGTAACAAATCTGTTCCGCTACTTTGTATCATTCCGTTACTTTGTATCATTTAAAGCACAGGTCTCAATTTGAAACGGTGTAAGTCATTTACAATTTTTAAAAATAATACAATGTACTGATTTTGAAATGTCACTTGTCAGCAAAAAAAAAATCAATTAGATAATAGTCAAATTTAAATCATTAGGCATTTACCATCATATATAACAACTTTGTCGTACAAACAATTATCATTTTTGTCACCGGGTTCCAACTCAAACTCCACAACCTTTAGAAGAAGTGTATGTCCACGGTAGTACGTCTGGAAACGGTAATCCCTTGTTGTGTTTCTAAAGCAAAACAATGTTATTAGCTGACAGCTAACGGAAGTCTTCATAAGATAATGCTTTATATTGCTGTACTCTATTTTTCAAAACATACGACACTTAAAGCTACTGACGATTTACCTTGTCTGCTACCTAAAATAAAACTAATTCAGTATAATTTTGAATAGGTCTGTATTTTCTGGTGAATTGTACATGTGATTTACGTGTGAGTTATGTGTGTAACTGAAAAAAATTGGTTTTGATTCTTATAAACAAGTTCAACATGAAGTACAGTGAACAGCTCAGGAAAAAAAACGAAATACTTACGATCCGTAATTAAGATCGTCTATGTAACCAGGAGAAGAGAATAAAATTTCCTCAGTAGTCACATTAGCTACTATATGTTGCCCTGAAAATGTATAGATACGTATATTTTAAAGGTTCATCGGAAAGAGATTCAAGCCATTGGGAAGAATTGGGGCTAACTAAAACTCATTTTAGGCATTGGTGCTGTGAAATTCGTTCACTCTAATTTATCGCTCTATGATATAAGCTTAATGTCAGTTTAGCCATTTACAAGTAAGTGAGAATGAATGTCCAATGCAATCATATATGATACATATACACCGCAGTTAAAATAACTCAGGAGTCATTCAGAACATACAAGGGGACAGATAGAAAACAAGAGACAGAAAAAAAACCTGACTGAAGCCTGAAGTTTAGTTAAGTGTCATGTACATGTATATAGATCAGTGATTCAGGTAGGCATTCAAATGAGAATACAAGAAAACCATTGATGCAAAGCATCAAAGTTCGTCACTAAAGAATTGAACAAGAGCAAAGGAAATGTAGATTTTTTTTTATCTGTAACAAGAATACAAAAATAATAATACTGTTTAATTGTGTTTGAGAATTAACATGTTACATAGATTGTAATAAAGAATAAATAATAAATAAGTTCACCCATCAAAATATGACCACTTCAAGACGTGATTCATTTCAACTTTCGTAAAATAGTTGCGTAATATTTAAAAGAAATATATATCCATAAGTATTAAACAGACAAATAAGATAGTTTAGTTTGTATTTTCTGTTTCTGTTTTCTTGAAAATGACCCAGCTGAATCAAAGTTTTGTGAAAACATCGGGAGTATAACATACACAGATCGGACCGTTGTAAGAAGACTTTTCGAATAACAGTTTCAGAAGAGTGCTGAAAGTACTATGAGACTCCACAGCCTAGATATACGAAGCGTATCGAGTGAAGTTGAGAGTTATCTCCCTTGAATTTCGGGTAATTAAACTGACTGTATTACGCTTATAATCTGTCCGTCGGACATGGTTTCTTGTGATATTGTCACAATATATGCATCATTGAAAAGCTTACGATCTTAGCTTTCTTATTATATGCAATCTGATACATTTTATTCAACCACAAACATTTAATTAGTTGTTAAACCTGAACATATGTCGGGAATTTTACATAGAAGTTACAGTCGGTAACATTTACTCGATAAAAATCGATAAAAATAGACGGGAAATAGCCCCGTTTGTAACTGTAAAGTCGTGCGACCTTGCGTAACAACAGTCTGAGAGCGGATAGCTTTATTGTTAACATCACGTGAGTTCTAAAAATAAAGTATTATTCACTTTCCGAGGACTGGTTTCAAATATTTTATCAGTCAAAATAAACCTTGACCATTTGAAATTGTGCACCACATCAAGGTCTTTCAAATAGTATGGTCCGGAAACGCCCTCTATAAATGTCTTATCGTACTGATAATCTTGTCTCGCCTGGAAGCGTTTATCACGCCGTGCATTTATCACGCCGAGCGAGTAAACTGGTATTTGTCCGATAGTTGTATGCAAAACTGCCCGTCATTGTGTCATTTAAATACCACATTTAATTTTAAAAATGGTATAATTGGAAAGCTGATGAAATTTTCTGTAAAACTGTGAAATTAAAACCTCTATATATAATTAACTATTATTTTAACGCGAGTTAAACACGGTCCATGCTATTCCGTCTTGGGATGGTAATTTGACTCGCGATACTGGTCTTACAAAACTGTACGTTTTATGTTTAAAATAAAAAAACGAAAATCTAATTCATATCCGTTCAAAAATAACTCTTAATTTACATTTTAATTAGCAATTTTCCATCATTTGACCCTAAATATATAGTGAAAACCTGTGCACAAAATATCACCGTATCGCGAAAAAAATCACCATTGACGCCATTTTTAGATTTTGAACGGATCTAACCGTCCCAGAAAATTAAAATACGGGTGAAATACGAAAATCTAAGACAAAACAGACGCACATTAGACTTAAATCTATGAGAAAAAGATGTTACATCAATCCCATGAACACCATGCAAGTAGGAAAGAAGCGCTAAAATTAGGTCGGTTTTCGGCTTTTGGTCTTTGTGAAAAACCCGTTCGTATGAGGTCACTTTCCAATGCGTAAATCCACCTAAAACGAAACATCGGTAAAATTATTTATGTATGTAAGGGATGCATATTTGTTTAAGGATCCTTTGTTGGTCAATTGTTGGTAAATATCGGATATACGTGATATAAAGTATCACATTTCTTTCTTTTTCCAAAATGGCGGGTCCCGGATGTTTGTCACGTGATCCGGGCGTTTTTATCGTATTCCTCGTTCCGGACCCATTTGAAATTGTGCACCACATGAGGGAATAAATTGAAAGATTTAAAAAAAATAAATAAAACAATAAAAAATATTACAAATATTTTTTCTGTAAAAGGTTATTGTCAGTGGATAAAATTATCTTGCATCATTAATCTTGGAAAAAAAATTAAGTCACGTGCCCCTCCATGTACAAAAAAAAATCCCATTCCAGACAGTCACCGCACTTAAGTGCGGCGACAATCAAGGCCGTAGAATGAGAGTCGAAATTAAATCGAAATACAAAACACTTTAACATGTAGAAAACTAAGACTAGCTATTTAAGGAAGATTCTCATGAGGTGTTAGGAATTTGTCCATTTTATGTGCTGTATAGAGCTTGAAACTTATTTCAGGAATTATGAACAGAGATACAAATGTATTACGAACCTTCTGCCAAGCTAAAAAGAAACATGGTGGATGAAATTGCTGTAACAGCAGCATAACAGCCTCTCATCTTAGTCGTGTAGCTCATCAAATACCTGCTGGAAAGAAAAATAAACAAAACTTCTTTAATTTATGTAAATATTGAACGTTAAAAGAAATTTACCAAACTATCCTGCTTTAAAGGTCCATTACTAACACCAAATCGAATTTTCTTTTTAATCTGGAATTGTAACAGGGAAATACAGTTCGAAACTGGCTTCTAAAACTTTACAATAGCAGTGGAGTATTTCCTTGTTTTAAATACTGCTGCAGAAAAAAACGAGTGAATGTTTGTGTATTCCCTTAGATTGACCTGAGTGGTCTTTTTGTCCTACTTTCGCTTTATTGAATAGTGTAAACAGTCAGAGATATTCTTTGCACATCATTGGAAGTAAATTTCTTCAGTTATAATTCAAAATATCTACAACCTATTAACAGCCTCTCTCTGGGAGACATCTGGAAAATTACAAAGATATTTGAAAACTGGAAAACCTTCAAATTTTCAACACAATATGGTCACATTCGATGCAGTTTGCCATATTTTTTCTTCTGTAAAGACACCCGTTACGATTCCTGATTTAAAATAAAATTCAATTTGGTGTTAGTAATGGACCTTTAAAGAGAAGTTTCAGAAACTCAGTACTCGTGTAGAACAGACTGTAGAAATCGTTATAAAAATACAATTTAGTTTTCCATGTCTTACGGACACTGCATTTTGATTAGAAGATCGTAAGTCCGTAGTGCGGCCGCAAATCTACAAATTAAAGACATATGAAGTTGCCGTCACATCTTTATCTCCCAAGACTGCCATTTAGTTTGCAGTATGGTCAGCAATGTTGATTTCATGTTTCAGAATCCTATTTATATTATGACAGAGACATGCCAAACTCTCAGATTACCGTTTTTAATGTATTACGTCTGTCGTCATTCACCATCGCTTTAATTTTGTCCATTTTGAATATAGCATCGTTTTCTACCTCTAAACCGTTTAGCACGTCGTAAGAAACAAATTTTCGAAGGTGAAACAACTTCACGGTTTACAAATGTTTATTTCATCTATAGCCATGAAAATACATCTCGCCTAAAATGACTAGTGTTTTGATACAAAATTCAAATTACAGGTACTATCATTTACACGGACATTTTGATTAGCAGATTCCAAATTATGACTTACTTTCTGATAGAAAATAGCTCCAAGGTTTTTACTTATCGGTACAAACTTACTGGATCGACAGCGGTCTGTCTTTATAACATAATTTACGCCGTTACTTACAAATATTCCGTAGTTGATTTTTTGATTCGATTAAAAGCACTAGGAGAATTACTTAAGTGAGCTCAAAATTTATTGTTAATTGTCACTTGTACTATACCATTGTTTTATTACATAATAAGTGCACTTGACAACGTGATTTTGAATATGAAAAGTTATACTTCACACTTACCTTCATTTTCTTTTTGGCCAAGTGTTATCGATGAGGAGGTGCGTAGCCTTTTCTACATGGAAAACCATTAACGTGAAAACAATTAAACCTGTCGATCAGGCGATGTAGAGTGATATATTTTGTAGGTAATTTGCTTGTCCGCTCTAACACGAGATTTCGCTAGCAAGAATTTTCCTCCCTAAATTGATAAAGTGCTGAACTATTATTTTTATCATGTATATTCGGAGATTTTTCGATTGTAGGTGATAATCATAGCTTCGTGACTTTGAAATAGCCGGATTCAATTTTCGTGAACTTGGCATACTGGCAGCGTAGCAGTAGTATATATTCTGATACTTTATATTTTAATTGTCACATTATGATTCTTCTTTTGGCTGCCACAGAGTTTTTCGCTTCAGCAGCGGCTGCTGACTTCACGCTGCTACGCTCTCAGGCTGCTAGGCTGCTGAATCACTTCTTTTATGTATACACGTAACATAATGCCTTAACTGTCTTCAATTTAAAGTCTCTAACCGTCTGTATTACCTCATTATAATGACATTGTATATAATAGACTGTGACATTTTCATTGACTAGTTGTCATAAAGAGCCATGGCTAACTAAGATATAGTCAGACGTATCGATGGAAACATTGTATGTTAATGCCATATAAAACAACACATTATTGACACTGTATCCATGCAAGTGCTTTGAAAGGGTGTCGTCGAAGTGGTGATTGGCATTCTCACCTAGGTTTAATAGGATTAATGTCGCTAACGGAAGTACAAAAATCGTAAATGTGATTTATATCGTATGTATAAATGAACA
Source organism: Saxidomus purpurata (assembly GCA_022818135.1). NCBI lineage: Eukaryota > Metazoa > Mollusca > Bivalvia > Venerida > Veneridae > Saxidomus > Saxidomus purpurata. The sequence goes on along the minus strand of JAFMSR010000008.1, from coordinate 49,434,854 downwards.
CATATACATTTCTTCTGTATGGTGAATTAGTCTGACTACATACTCTGCTTTTTATGTATATAGCCTACAGGTAATTGTCCCGATGTTTGTCTTAAAGGCCACACGACCGCAGCTTCCCATTTGTATGCATATAGCTTTGCCCAGTACGAAACCCGAATATAATGACGTGTTCCTATCTGTAGTGTAGTTGGTAAATATCTTCATGCGTCTCCGCTCCTGAAAGGTTTCTCATAATCCGTCATAAGTTGACTGTTTTTTTGGCCGTTATGTCATGAGTAAGACCACTATACTTGTACGGACATCTCTCCGCTTCTCACTACGTTCTCTGGCTTGTGATGGTAATTTGGCATTTATATAGTACTAGTAGCCTGTTTGATGGATTATCTGTCAGAGTGGCCTCTCTTTGAATGTCCTCTATAAATCTTGTCTGTATTACAGCTTCCTATTCTGTCTTGTTGTCGGTACAGTGCTTATCTATTGATATGTTGTATCTGATCAGAATGTTGTACATAATGGATATTCACGATACAGTGTTTGCCTGTTGGTATGTTGTCTCGGATCCAATAGTTGTACATAATGAACATGCACGATACAGTGCTTGCATGTTGGTATGTTGTCTCGGATCCAATAGTTGTACATAATGAACATGCACGATACAGTGCTTGCCTGTTGGTATGTTGTCTCGGATCCAATAGTTGTACATAATGAACATGCACGATACAGTGCTTGCCTTCGGGTCCAATAGTTGTACATAATGGACATGCACGATACAGTGCTTGCCTTCGGGTCCAATAGTTGTACATAATGGACATACACGATACAGCTTTTATAGCTCATATATTACCATGAAAGATGTCTATCGGCGAAACTGACCGTTTTTGTTACAAAAGACAACCAATTTCGCGAAGTAGTTTTCTTCAAAGATTGTTAAAAAAGAACCATTTTCTGACAATGTGTTTTAGTAAAGAAGCGACAAAAATATGAAAGAAATGTATACTAGTATACATGTATCACTATTGTTTTAGAATAAATAGAACCTAGTTTTGTCATTACTCATTACGTAAATTCAAAATTTACTACTCTGAGTTTCAAAGTGGAAAAGGGATATTAACAAACCGAGCTGATAAACATATACTTTGTTTTATGACTTACATTAGTTCACTTAGAAAATACGACCAACAAAAGTTTGTGAAAACTGTATTTTTATTGAATTTACAAATAAATAAAACCAATATCAACAAACATAACATGTACCACAATGATCTGTTTTTATATAAAATTATATCCATTTCATATTCATTCGTTAGGTCTATGCTCAGTTCAGGTAGGTCAGTTCAAAGCTTGATTAAACCTTGAAAGTCTTATACAAATGATGGACGGAATATACCGAAATAGTTATTTGTTACACTGACATACAAAATGATATTGCACCGTATTTTGCAACTTCGTCGGTGTCAATTCGGGTCATTTTGGAATGATAAAGCAAATTCTTAAAACACACGCAATTTGATAAACAACAACAGAAAAAAACACAGCAAAAAAGGCGTTAAAGCATATACATATATTATTGCACAAAATAGGTAAAGCTTATGGCATTGCCTGCATAACACTAAATGATCAAGGGAATTCTTGAGTTTACTCTACCGTTTTTATTCAATAAATATTGTTTAAAATCTATATAGAACGAAAAAGGAACTTTTATATAATTGAAGTAATAACATGATTTTAATTGTGAGAGTTGGTATGTTCTATTTATGAACATGTGTCAAATAGCAGAAAATCTCACCAGGTCCTTTTAGTTTTTGCGATATTTTAGATTTATCATGTCTTGAAATCGCTAACTACATAATTCATACAAAAACTAAAATTTGATTAATGCCTATTGTAACCCACTTGTCATCTACTTATCATAGAAGACAACAAATACAGAAACATATTTTAGTGACAGGAAAGTTTCTTTTTAATGTGATTATTAAAACTATATCACGACGTTTACGGAATGATCGCTTGCGTTGCAAAAACAAGCTGAACGTCAGTGATTACGCCTATAATTTTCATGTAAGATAGTAAAACCATATTTCGAAAAATCGTATTAATTACTCATTTTAATACGATATGTGTTAAAAGTGTTATTCTATTTTATGTATTAAGCATAACATTGTTATTCATGCTGTAAACGCTATAGAACTCACGTATATTACACTATTCAATGTAAAAGAAAAAAACTTGAAAAAATATACAATGTAAAGAATATCTAAACACACAAAAAATCACAAATATAAAGTCAACGTATATATAAGCTATCACAGACAGTTACATAACAAGTTTATATGTTCATCGTCTCATCCAGATTCGTTTACATAACTATTTAAAGGCCATGAAAGTCAACGTGAAAAGTCAAAGTAGTGAGCATAAAAGCAAGAGTAAGTTACCAAATGCAAAAAATGCACACAATACTGTTTATTATAAACTCCTGCGTAATATTTCTAAAAGAATTTTAAACACACATATTTACAATATGAGCACGATTGGAACAATCGCAGATATCGTGATTTGTCTGTTATTGAAACGTTCAATGAAAATTAAATGAAAAAATGAAATATGAAACGAACCGCTACATAATCCATATTGAACGCGTCTGGTTTTTAAATGTATTGTGTATTTAACAAAGATTTGAAGTTTAAATTACCATTGTAATGTTTGTTGTCATTAAATATTGCCTGTGCCATAAAGGACAGGTCTTGCTGGCAGATCTAGTTTAGAACTAAGAGGAGGTAGAAGGTTCGCCTTGCCACCTGCTCCCGGAAGTTCCATGTCAAAGATGTTTGTTTGAACAACTTCTCCGGGTGGAACACTGTTCTTCGTGATGTCGATTGGTTGAACAATTGTTGTATTTGCACGGCTCCAGAGAACGCGCTTGACATTGTCGCTTTGACCAGAGGGAGTATCCGGCCTTTTAGACTTCATCAGACAAATGATAGTTATTACTATGATAATGATGAGGATAACGCCTCCTACACAACAACCGACAATTATCCACATGTTGTCGCTGCCTGAATCATCACCTGCAAAATGAGGCAGATTTTAATCAAAGAATTATGTTAAAGCTGCTCGCTCTCAGTTGCCGTTGAAAAAAAATAAATTCTAAAAAATGACATACTGATACATAAATATAAA